>VWYK01108503.1:0-14629 GCA_013399775.1 Semnornis frantzii
GATGAAAGATCTAAAAGTTCTGAAACAAGCTTGTGTTCTCTCCTCTGCTGTTTTGTGCACCTGTACTGACCTACCAAGTGCTAAGAAGCTGAGTGTCATTTCACTATGACCAATTCTTTTAAGGTATCATTATTTATTCTCATTGATATTGTTATTCTACTGATAGCATATTTGAGACCAGTGAGAGAGATTTAAGGTACTCATTTTGACAGTGTACAGGTCCTGTGTGCTTGGAATTATCTCCCCTTTTCCCAACCATTTTACCTGATCTGATCGAAGCCATTACCCCCTCCCTAAACTCCTTGTAGCTTTGGTGCCCTGAGACTAACAGTACTAACAGACTAACCACCCTATAGATTCACTTTCAAAATGCCTACTCAAATAGCTCCTAATTGTGCAACAGAATAGCTCACACACATATATCCATTGAAGAGTGTTACTTCAAGAACCTTTGAAAAAAAAAACTTGCAAAATAGTTCTGGTACCTTTAAAAAAATTTCTAGCATGTTTATTTTACTAACTTGCTTGTTGGAATTCTAATATTGTATTAATACAATAAACCTTCACAAAATTAGACTTGCAAGGTTGTACATCGCAAATAGCCTTTTGAAACCCGCTTCAAGGAATGTGCAGAAACAGAGACAGAATAAATACAGAAGTGTCTCAGGAGTAGGATAGGAAAACCAACTGGAAAAACAAACAGACAAGAAAAATTAGCAATTATTAAACAAAGGGTATGTGTAGCTGTCATCATTTGAGAGTTCACCTGGTACCCATCAGCCTGATCTCTGAACTAGGTTCAGAAGTGTCAGGCATCTGTTCTTTAAAAAAACAAAACAAAACAAACAAACAAAAACTTTGTAGGTGCATATCAAGGTTTCCTGATTGTATACAGCCCCAGTAACACATTCAGAAGTACAAAATCAGACAACAGTAATGAAGACGAGAAAAGCCAAGTGAGTTGAAGACACATTCTTGCAATGAAAGAAAACCCTGAAATGGGTTGCCCAAGGAGGTGGTCAAAACCCTATCTCTGGAGGTGTTTGAGGCCAGGCTGGATGAGGCTCTAGACAGCCTGATCTAGTGTGAGGTGTCCCTGCCCATGACAGGGGGGATGGAATTAGATGATCCTGGTGGTCCCTTCCAACCCTGACTGATTCTATGATTCTATGAAAAGTTTGGACCACAGGAATTTATTCTGGACATAAAAATAGGTGTTTATTTCTGACTAGTGGGATGATATAGGTGTGAAACCTATTAACAAAATAACATGTTACATGGTGAAGCATCTCTTGTCACAGTCCTGTCACGACTTACATGTACATGTTCTACTCATAGGTGTGAAGTTGCTTGTTGGTGCTACTGCTGAGTTTATTCACTATATTCATTTCTGAACAGTTCTCTTGATAGAAAAATGACAGTTTTTCCCCAAAACACTCATGCAATTAATACCAATCATGCAGAAATCAATGATGAAGAATAGGTAGCACCATATAGATTTATCAGCTATTTATTAATAGTTGATTAATTGATTTATTAATATTTGATTCTAAATATTTACAGTTGCACATTTCTTATTGCTATTGGTTCTCCTGTCACCCCAGGATTTAGTGGAGATTGCTTTTTTTCTCTGGACAAGAATTTTCTCTTTCTGCCTCACTTTTGATACAAATTCAAAATGAAGAATTCTCTGGCTGCAAAAAGTTAACTTGGATAGAGATTGAAAGCTGCAGCTTGCAAAGAAGGAAGTACTGGCCACTACTGAAGAAAGCCTTCTCAGAGAGACATCTCAAGTGATGTGGACTGAGGAAGAGAGAAATCTATGTTACAATGCACAAGTTCACCAACATGCACTACAGCAGAGACATCTCAGAGAAAATCCATAAGAAAAGAGTAGTTTCTCCTCTGCCTGTTTCCATGCAGGTCATTAAATCTCAGGGAACAGGATGTGGAAGTGAGGAAATGCTGTTATCCCACATTACAGGCACAAAGCCAGGTGAAAAGCCCAGGATTACACAAAACTTGCTGCAGTACAGGCAGTGCTACAACTTGGAGACCAACGGCCATGCTCTAAGTACTGCATCATTCTCCCTCTCCTGAATTCTCCTGGATCTCCACCTGCCTTTGCACAGCCACACTCAATGGCACACATTAAACCAACCTGTAGGAGGCAGACCTTAGAGCCTTTGCATTTTCTGCAGAGCAAATTATCCTGAAACCAGCATCCTATGTCAGGCCTGCCACTAGGCTGGTTGAAATGGTTACCTGGGTAGGCACAATCCCAAGCACAACTCCAGGCTGGGTGGGGAATGGCTGAGAACAGCCCTGAGGAAAAGGACCTGGGGGTCTGGGGTGATGAAAAGCTCAACATGAGCCTGCAGTGTGAGTGCAGCCCAGACAGCAACCGAGTCCTGGGCTGCAGCAAGAGCAGTGTGGCCAGCAGGGCAAGGGAGGGGATCCTGCCCCTTTACTCTGCCCTTGTGAGACCCCACCTGGAGTCCTGTGAGCAGTTCTGGAGCCCCCAGCACAGGAAGGACATGGAAGTGTTGGAGTGGGTCCAGAGGAGGGCCACAAAGATGCTCAGAGGGCTGCAGCAACTCTGCTATGAGGACAGGCTGAGAGAGTTGTGGCTCTGCAGCCTGCAGAAGAGAAGGCTTCCAGGAGACCTTAGAGTAGCCTTCCTGCAGGAAGGCTGGGGAGAGACTATTGACAAGGTCTTGTAATGACAGGACAAGGGGCAATGGTTTTGAAGTGACAGAGAGGAGATTGAAACTGGATGTTAGGAGGAAGTTGTTTGCAGTGAGGGTGGTGAGACACTGGCACAGGTTGCCCAGGGAGGTTGTGGTTGCTCCCTCCCTGGAGGTGTTGAAGGCCAGGTTGGACGAGGCCTTGAGTGACCTGTTCTAGTAGGAGGTGTCCCTGCCTATGGCAGGGGGTTGGAACTAGATGATCCTTGAGGTCTCTTCCAACCTTACCATTCTATGATTCTGTGATTCTATAAAAGGAAAATATTCCTACAGGTACTCCGAGAAGTCCAGGGCATTACTGTGCCTTCTAAACAACACTCTCAATCGGCAATTTCTCAAGCACAGTGAGCATGACCACTACTCATCTCTTTGTGCATGAGCTAACACCAAGAACATGCTGGTCATGTTACTGTCATGACCAGTGCTTTGAAGGGTTCCTTGAATACAGCTATGTCTCTTGTTGGTTAATGAGGGCTTTGAGCAATTGTTCATCTTGGCTGGTACAAAAACAAGCATTCACAGAATGGAAACCTTCCCCCTTTAGCTGAAAAGCTCTATGTAAGCAAAAGGTTGTTTCGTGTTTGACACTGTTTAGCTAAGCATGGCAATGACTGAAGTTTTTTTTCCCCCTTTACGGAGATGGTATTTAGATGCACACTCTTTTGTGCTAAAAATAACAAAGGGAATATTTGGAAGAAATCAGAATAGATGAGCTGATACATTATTGATAGAAGTTTCAAGCAGCCTGCCACTCTGTTTTGTAATGTGGTTGAGTCTCAATTTTTAATGAAGCAACCTATGAAAATCTGAAGGGGTGAAAAGATGACCTCTAAATGATACTGTACACAAAAGTTCCCATCAGATAGTTGAACTGTCCTCTTTCACATCCCATCAGAGTTTTACCTCAGCTTGACCCTGGAGTTTACAGGCAAAAGAGACAATACCCTGACTCAGACAGGAAAGGTAGCATTAGAGAGATGCACAACTCTGAAAGAGGACTAAACAAACTATCCTTTGCTGCTATTGTGCAGAGTTTCTGTCATGCGCTTATTGACTAATACTCCATCCTATAGGAAACACACCTCCAATTCACTGGGAATGTGTTTACTAAAACATTATTCATAAAGAAAAAAAAAAAACATAGAAATCATACCACTAAGTACATCAAAAGCAGAACAGCATGACTAGGAGGTACAGTGAGTGCTCAGAACAGATGAGCACAAACAGATTCTGGAGCATTTGTTGTCAATGACCCAAGAATGGAGAAGTTCATGCAGTTGGCTTTTGTGCAGGGTTAAGTTTTTGTCTAAAATGTTCCACAGTCATTTTAACTGTGATTCCTTATTCTCTATGGCTGAGACAACATCTTCACACTGCAATCAGAGAAACTACTCTTCCTTCTTCTATTGCCATTTCCTCAAAAGTAGTAAGAAAGCACATATAATTAACCCTCTTTCATTCAATTATCTTCTAATCTGATAATGAACTGATACACGTTTCTGTTTACCAAAATACTAACACTTTCACTACAAAGATTCATTACTTTGTATCTGCTGCCCTGTACACAAAATGGTGTCCTGGAGTAAAGTGACATTGGTGATGAAAAGGTGACATGGGGTATATTCAAGGGTTCACTACAGAAAGGAAGGAAAGAATTACAGGAAACAGCTTTCATAAAAAAAAAGAATTATTTGTTCATAGGTCAGAGAGGTAAACATAAATGATTTAGCAACACAATATGTAAAAAAAGAAAAGGATAACACACTTCACAGAGAACATTAAGTCACGAATGCACCCTTTTAGATAGCAAATGACATTTTGTCACACTGACACTCTTGAATCAACTCTAAGGCAGGCAGTGGAATCATACCTGCAGATTCCAAAAGGAACTGGCTGTATATGGCTCTCTATCCTGGCAGACAAACTGTCCTTATTCAGTTCACATTCTCAGAAACATGAGTGGGTGTCATAATGCAAAACTGTTGATCTGACTTCAGTGTCATTTTTAGCTCTTGAATCAGCATTTTTAAATAGATATTTAATATATATTATTGCATGTTGAATAGAACTATACATTTCCATATTGCTCCAGTCTTTAGAGAAAAAAAATGAAATAATATGGAGCATTCACTGTCACTTGATAAGTTAAGGTACAATGACAACATACTATAACTCTCCCATTTCATAATTCACAAGTGTGAAAAGGTATTCCTAACATTTTACTCAAAGCATATCACTTGTTGTCAGTAATCACTTCACAACAGAGGATAATCACTTTCCAATGGAAGAACAAGGAGAAGAAATAGAAAGAAAAGGCATAGAACAATACTTGTCACTGGAGAAAAAAAAATAAGAAAGAAAATGTCAAAATCAGAGCCTTTATCTCCTCTGAGTTATGTTACTGTAAATCCAGCAAAAGCAGAAGGACTTTTGCTAAGTGGGGTGTTCAGAAATCACCTGGCTTTCCAAAGTGACCTACATTCAAAGTCATGCTTTATCACAAGACCTTTCTTCTTGCCAGACTTCTGAACTCAGCTCCAGCAGGATATCTTTTCTTTCTCTAATTTGTTTTAACCACTACACTTATTTGCCTCTTCGGCTAGGATTCACAGCCATCTCTTTTTAAGTATTAAGCACCAAATTAGAACTCTTGTTTTTCTACCTAGCAGAATGGAAGAATGACCTTGTAATTAAAAAGATTGAACTCTGGGCTTAATTCCTCAGTTCAACATAGGATACTAGTATGACTTCAGACAAATCATTTACCAAACCCCTCTCCAATTCAATTTCTTGTCATAAAATAGACGTAAATTGTTATATTATCCATGTGGACATGCCACAAAGCTTTGCACAACCTCTAGCTGCCCAGTGCAACGATATCTCAAAGGCAGTGGTAGGCTGCAGTGATGACTTGGATTTCCTTCCTGCAAGCTGTCCCACATTCCTTACTGAAAAGTTTAGGCCTGCTACAAAATCAGTTTATGTGATTCCCTTCAACTAGAATGAGATAGTATTTACAAAATGGGAGCTGGAGTACAAGCCTCAAACCCACTGGAGCAGGCAGAACAAAATCTGCCCTACACACAACCTGTTGCAACCACTCCTCTGCATCACTATCAAAGTTCTTAGTGATTGCACCATACTACAAATGTTCTGTTTTAAGGAAGGGACCTCACTATTTGGTATGGCCTGTTAGCACTAGAGTGTCAGCAGCAAAGTTGGTTCAGGTTTGAAATAAATCTCACCAGAACTGGCCCCGAAGGGAAACTCTGTATCCCCTACAAACCACACTGCAAGCCCTGAGATGCTCCTGCAGCCTATACCCTCATGACTGACACGGGGCTGCCTCCCAGGACAATTTGTGGTGGCACAGACAACTGAACATGAAAAAGGGCTGCAGGCTGAACAACACTGCTCCAGAAGCCTAGCATCTGGCATTTCCTCCCCTTCCCCTGATGCTTTTAGAGGGTTAACTTTCTCACAATCAGATATTGGGACGATCTAGAGTTTCAGGCCCACAGTCCGCCCAGAAGCTCGAAGCGAGGGAGTTAAGCATGATGCCCCTGATAATTTGTGTGTTTCTCATGCAGTTCTGTTTACCTCAGAGAATAGCTCAGATTCATGTGGTGGCTCATCTGTTTGTTTCCCAGGAGTGTCCTCCTCATCAGGTACAAATGACTTCTTGTTTCCCTGTCCTGTCTGCCTCCTTGGTGACGGATAGATGAGAACCGTTCCCTGTGCTCTGGGACTCTAATGTGATCTGGGTCGAGCCTGTGGCAGGCAGGGGTGGAGTGGGGGGAGAGGAGTGCAGGGAAGGGGCAGTTAACACTGTGAGAACTAAAATCTCTTTGTAGATGAGCATGTTTGTGTGCATTTCAAACCTAGCTGGAATTCTCTGCCAGCTGCTTCGCCATCCCCGAGTCAGGGGAACAATAGTTCAGGAACAGCACTGGCAGAAAAGAGAGATCTAAAAATAGATCTTCAGAAAGCTAAAATCAGAGGGGGTAAGGTCTTGAGAAAGCCTGATTTGATTTTATTTTGGCAACAGGTTTATTTTCTGAAAAAAGTCAAAAGCCATCATGTTTATTGCCTTGAACTTCATGGACACTCCTGAAGGCCTGATTTTACCCTCCCTTAAAGTCAGATGGGGCGTCACCAGTCCGTTCCTTTTACCTGCTGACATTTACAGTTAAGCAACATATTAGCAAAGTCACAATCCAGTGATTTGCTGGATGTCTGCCTGATGACAGAAGATGCAATTGTATTTATAAAGTTGTCTTGCATTTCCTTTCACTTTTTCTTTAGAAACTCATTTTTACAGGCAGTCTTCATCTGGCAGTTAGATTTAACCAGGGATCATATGAACGTTTTTTTCCTTTTGATTCAAATAGTTTCAGATGCTCTGAACTCCATGCAAATTCAGTTCCAAGCACAGAGAAGCCAAGTTTCACCAGGACCATGACTGAAATTGTACATTTCTGGGAACATCACTTTCTACAGAAAAGACATTTGAAATTGACCCTGTTTCTGTCATATCTGGCTAAAGCTGCACCAAAAAAAAGTTCACAAACTCCTTAATGAACCCAAGTAAGAGTTGAATTTTGGCTCTTAGTGATACCCACTTGTTGTGCCGATGACAGAAGAGATAGTAGGATTGGGATCACAGTTAATTAACCTCCACTTTTAAAGTGCGTGTGCAGAAAACATTTCACGCAATTCCCCTTGTCTCAATCAAGTGGCTCAACAAATAAATACAGGTCTGGGAAGATGCTCCCACTAGATTTTTGGCAGCATGTTTGTCTTGCCTGCATTCATTACATGCGTGACTGAAAGGAAATCCTGTTGATTTCATTTTCATCTTTCTCTCAAATTGAAAATAGAATCTATGATTTCCCATCATTTCCACTTAGATAGAAATATGTTGTGAAAGGTAATTTTATTGCTGAGAAATAATCTTCCTAATGTCAGCCATTATTTCACTCTCAGTGTGACAACTAGGGTAAGTGTTGAAAATCACTGCGTGTTTCAGCTAAAGTATCTTGACAACACAAACGAAGAAGAAAAAGCTAGTCTTTTTGTTAATGAAAACTGCACTGTTATTTTGGTCTATAATGGAGAGATTCATGTAAATGATTGCCTGTCGCCTATACCAAAGAAAAATAGAAGAAAAAAACAAAAGAGAGAGGGGGAAAAAAAAAAAAAGAAGAAGAAAAAAAAAAAAGGCAATCAGAAGTAGTTTCCTTCCTTCCTCCTTGAATTTGCTCTTATCTTTACAGTCAGCGGCCCATTCACAACATGTTTTTTTGTGATATAATTCTCATGGGCTCCCTTAGTAAAATCAAAATCCATCACCAGAGTGGAGTTACTAGCTTTGCAAAAACTCAGGAAACCACTGACATGTTAGCTATCCACTGAGTAAATATTATCCTATTTATAGATCTATAGGCATTTGGTATGTAATATTATACAGTAAAATCATCCTAGTGCTTGCCTCTATCATTAGCACAACCACCTGTATGTCAATTTATCGTGGAGGATTCCTTCCTTTGGGGATGGAGAGACAGATTGATGTCATCTCTTCCTATCATCCCTCAGGGCTCCACTGCAATGCCACATTTCTCTCCTTCCTCCACTGCACCTGCAGACAAATTGTCAGCAGGTGCAAAATTCGAGTTCAGAGCCAGGGAGAAAGAAACACGTTAATAAAGATGATTTGATGGCTTTTGCCCAACTTGAAAGTTGGTTAAAGGAAAAAAAATTGTGCAGCCTGCTCCCCCTTTGCATCTAGTGAACATGCACACTGTTGCTAACTCCCTAAACTAATTTTGAAATACCTTTAGCAATCAGGTTTGTAAAGTCCAAGCAACAGGACTGTTAGAAAACTGAAACATGAATGAATCATCAGTAAGAAAAACAGAAGTCTGCAGCATCTTCAGTAAAGATGTTTCGGTATCTTGGAATTCTGCTTACTTCCTTTGTCAATTACTGTTCTCGGTAATTTATTCATGTCTTAAAATTCTAGGTCATCAGATCTGCCCTTTGCAAACATATTGCAGTATCTTTTATTTATGCTTTGAATTCAGTGGAGAACTTCTGATGAAGTTTTTCAGTGTAATTTCCCAACTATCCAGAAATTCCAGACAGTGCTTCAGCAGATGGAATATGTGAAATTTTTGGTTCTCAGATTTATAGATTGAAATGATGAAGGCTGGTATTACATTTGGGCAAAGCTTACTCACACAAATAGTCTTTTCTAATGGAAATAACTTCATTTAAGAGGGAGCGAGCAAAGAATTTGCTGAATTGGATGAGAATTCCCTGAATCTATTCCTGGTACAGATCTCGCTTGCTGGAAGAAAAACAAGTAAAAACAACTTAAGGAACACTTCTAGAATTTTAAGAGATTGGGTGACACAAATAATTGGACAGCAGTGACTCAGTGCATTGCAGTTCTGTAGAACAGTAAGAAGTCCCCAGGCCCCTGATTTCATCAAAGCAATCCTGAGTTGCCCAGTAGGGAAAATATGGAGCAAAACCACTCTGGATTAGTTGCCTATCTAACAGTGCTGCCAAATATATATATTCATTACCTATGAAATGCACAATGTAGGCTAATGAAAATGCAGTAATTTTATATGAAGAGTTTGTAACTACTCTGCTGGCAGCTTGGTCAGAGTAAAGCTGTAAGGCTTCCTGCTTCGCTTTCCAGCTATTTTTTTGTTACTATGACAGTGAGAGATACGGGGCAGATTCAGCAGGTGAGAGAGATAAACTAAGAAATGTGCACTGATTCATTTGAAGTTGTTCTATAGGCTTTTCCTTCTTACAGGGTAAACCAAAACCATCTGAAAAACCCTGGGCAGCAAGATGTAAGTATTTCCGCAGTTCATCTGAAGCTCTGTGAGGATAGGGTCCATTGTGCCTTATCAAGACTGCTTCCCTTTCCCATGTTTTACTGCAACAGTATTAGGTAACAGGCAGGAATCTAATTACCCTTTACCAGCTTGATAGTCTTTTGCCTATCAAAACCTTCCATCAAATTCATTTGTCTATGCTAATTTTAAAAGTAGCAATGACTCCTTCCTTCATAGCATCACCCTTTCCCATTTGAGCTTGCTAGCACTGAAGGCTGCTTCTCTAGCACAGAAATGAACATTAGGAGGTCTTCCATAAGCTGTCAGAATTTGCTGATGTCCAGTAGATTTCCTTAGGTAAAAGTTTGAATCTCTACCTCTGCCCAAACATGTGCATGGCTCCTAAGCCTAGGAGTGGCCTAGCAGATAGGGAATTTCCCATAGAAATAAGAAGTTATAGCGGAGACAGGTAAAAGTCCACAATTTGCCTCAGGCTATATTCCAGCATCAATGGGCTGCATCTGTAGGGACATGCAGATAAATTGAGGGAGCCTTCAGAATAAGAACATGACAATGAGGCACGGGTATCCTCCAGTGAAGTGGGACCTTCACAGAGATCCAAGGTAACCCAAAGATGCACTCAGTTGTGGCCCATTGACCTGCCCTTTCTCCAAAGCCTAGCTGGAGCTGCCTGCCTAGAAGACTCATTTCCCGCCTTTAAGTAAATAACTCAGTTGCTCTTCTGCAATTTAACCCAAGCGCCCCAGCTTGAGGGTAATTAAATGCATTATTTCCAGTTTCTCAGGCTTCCTGCCCCTTTTCTGCTGTAAGAAGCATCCCTGTTCATGCTTCTCCCTCCCTTTCTCCCTTTCCTCTCTGATCCACAGCTTTTTGCTCTTAGGTCTTGCGGTCCACGGAATCAGCCTCAGATGCTGATACAAATCATTCTTCCCACTAACACTTTAGGACCAGTAATTTTAGGGCATATGCGCCTCTGAACAGGCACAGAAACCAGAAATTACAGCTACAGACAGAGCAGCATTGACCTGTGCTTGTTTGAACATTGCAGCCCAATTTGCCTATAGCGAGGGAGGGAAAAGGATGATCAGCCTGTGAGACAGTATTTGCATGCAACATACAGCAACAGGGTGGAAGGCTCTGAATTTGTGCCAGAGGCAGTTCACCAGTACTTTCCAATTTAATCGCTGGGAAGGCAGACGGCAGGTGGTGAGCAGGCAACAACAGCCTAAGCACTGGGATCATGGACAGTATGTGCAACAGCACTGCTACCTTGTGCAGAGCAAGCACTTCCCTCATAAAGATGCTTATGTTCTGTCCTCTCTGTCACCAGCAGTATGGAAGGAAAACAGACCATGAAAATATATTCTCGTGCATCATTTGAGGAAAAAGCAGATCTTTCCAGAGCCCTGCAGAAGCTGAGGCCTGGCCCTGTCATTGTGTTACAAGTGACTAACTTTAACTAGGCCACTTGTGCCAGTAGTGAAAAAAGCAAAACAAGAATTAATGATTTTTCATGCGCAATTTAAACATGAATTTGCTTCTGCTTTCTTTAACAGTAAGATGTCCCAGTCGTTCATGGGAGGTGAATTTAGACCTCAAACTCAGGTGGAGGTATGTGGTAAATGTTAAACCGGAATAAACAAGGGATGATATATTCTGTACAGGAAAGTCCTTAAGTACTTAACTAGCAGTGGAAAAGTCTTTCCTGATATATATTTTCCCTGCTGAGATTAAGTGGTATTTCTTGAGGTTCACATTTTAGTATGAATATCATCTTAGTACCAATAAACAAGCCTTTATAAATGGAAGCCTTTATAAATGGAACAAGCCTTTATAAATGGAAGGGACATAAAAATATATGGGCAATGTTTAGGTTTCCCAAAAATTAGATAAGGAAGAAGGACAAAAGGAATAAAAACTTCAGCTCCCTTAGAAATTCCATGGGAACTGGGCACCCAGCATTGCGCTCTGAAATGTCTGTCTTCATTTTTTTTCCAGATTCTTTGGGTTTTGTTTATTTTTAGCATATTGGGAAAAACAGCAGCCTTGTTTACAAACCCTGCTGAGAGGGGGCTGCCTGAGACAAAAATCTGTTTGCACTCAGGAGAGGTTATATCATAGCACTGGAGGCAGCAGAGAACACATCTGGGCAAAGGACTGATCCTGACCTCTGACACCAGCTGACTCAAGGCAACTTTTTTGGTTTTGGCAGTGCTGATGACTGGTGGCACTTGTCAGCAGCACTCTACCAGGCCTCACAAAAAAGTGAACCAAAATGCTTCCTATATGTAACAATTCAAAACCCTAAAATGGTTGAGCACGCTTTTTAAGGACAAGAAGGGCTTTGGGGACACAGGATCACTAGTGATTATTTGTTATACAAAATCCAAGCTCTCACGATAACTCACCCATAAAATATGCAATGCAATTGCAGGGAGCAACTGTCCTATTTTTTCATGAAGTACATGTATGTGTGGGTGGATAATGGGAAGAGCAATGGCTGGACATGATAATGGAATACTTTGCAGGTATGGTGAAAATCCCTAAAACACAGCAATTACCAAGGTCAGCCTGCTGTTCTGCAGGACAAAGTCTTTACAATCCACCCCAGAGAACTGAGAAACAACCAATGGTGTTTGGCACCTGTGTGAGTGCGTAACAGAACAACTACTTCATGAAGCATATTTATTCAGCATCTATCAAGCAGGGCAGTGACTTGGGCTGGGTTGAAAAAGTTCCAGTCTGCACATGGACTAACTGATCAGGAAAATAACCTGATTTTCACAGTAAGTAATTTACTGTAGATTATTTGCTCAGAGTCATACAGAAGTGTCCCCTCATTCCCCCCCCCTTCATTTTTATTTTTTTTTTTTTTTCCGTAATCAATCCTTTGAATGGAAAAAAAAGCTAACAAGTTTGGAGGAACACATTTTCATGTTTTTCGTTTTTTTTTTTAAGTCTGTTTCTGAGGAAGAAAAATCTACTTTTTGAGTCTATATTTAAACTTGAAAAAGTACAGTTGCCTAAAACTAGCCATT
Organism: Semnornis frantzii; assembly: GCA_013399775.1. Classification (NCBI taxonomy): domain Eukaryota; kingdom Metazoa; phylum Chordata; class Aves; order Piciformes; family Ramphastidae; genus Semnornis; species Semnornis frantzii. The sequence continues at coordinate 12,661 of VWYK01108503.1, forward strand.
TGTCTACTTTCTCATGCTAATGTCCTGTTTATAATTGACACCTTTACTGCCTACCACTGTATCAGTTTCACTTCCCCAGAGAAAGAAAAACCAGATCTTGTGACTAGTGCACTGGATTGATAATCTAGCCTAATGCTGACAGATAAATGCACTAATTTTCTTCTGTGCTTGGCTCCACATTGCAGAGTAAATCTGCTTCTAACAACTGCCTCAATAGGCCCTGTAACCTGTCCAAAAGATGATGTCAAGTGCTACAAGGGCCTAAGGCTAGCATGGCAGGTAAGAGTTACCACTGGGATAAAGTTACAGGTGAGGTTTTGAATGAGAGGGTTATTTTAAATGAAGGCCTGGCTGGAAATTCAGATTACTTGTTTAAAAGTTGAAAGAGTAAAGAAATAAAGCAACTTTTATAAATTTGGGGGTTACACCTACAGCATGAAAATCAGCATATTCTTATCAGAAGTTAAAGATACTGAAACTCACAAGAAACCCAGAGCTTGTGTTTACTACAGTGGGTAGTGGTGCATAGGAAAGTGATGTGCCTTGCCCGCCTTTGCTGGATTTGGTAGTGGCACCGACTCTGTAGAGCACCAGGAGATCATTCTTAACTGAGAATATGAGTACAAGCAGTGCCCCCTGAGTTGAGGATACTGCTGTCCACTCCAGCCTCCTGTGTTCCCAAAGCGTCCAGTGCAGGCAGGTACCACGGGGCTGATTCTAGACGCTGCATAGTCCACACATTGGTGATTCTGTCAAAGGTTTACTGGAGATATTAACTACAGAGATTGATGGAGAAACAGAGGCCTTGTCATTTTCAATCTATTTCCAATGAGGGAGGGAAAAAAGGCAATGAATAACAATTAACTTTTTTAATTCCATGCCAAATACTTGGGTCATTTCTGAGAGCAGCAGCAGCAGCTGCAGAGCCTCTAAGGTATCAGTGTTGCTTTACTCTTATTGGTTTTCTTGTTGAATTTCAGAATCACTATGCTGGTTGCTACCAATTTATAGTACTTCGATGTTCATTTATCATTTTGACCAAAAGAGCAACTTTGGTGGACATTTATTGATTCCTTCTTTGGAAAAGATCACAAGCAATAGCTTTTAAAATAAAAAGGGTCTTTGGGTTACATGGATAACCCTGGCACTGAGGGATACGTCTCTCACACTGCTCTCATGTCTAAAATGTTCAATCAGCTCCCACTCCCCTAACCTGAAACAAAAATAAAACCTCATTTTAATCACATCTTTTTCTCCTGATTTTCTCTCCCCACCTCCTGACCTTTCCATGTGAAGAGGATCACGCAGAACATTTCAGCTTTTCTTAGGCTAACTTTTGCTCACTTTGAATAGCACTTATATAGGTCAATAGCATCACTTCCCCTTTCACTCCCCTCCCCATCACAGAAGAAATGCAGCATCTAATCTCTTTAGTTAACAGGACTCCTTTTTTTTGTTTGTTTATGGCACAGGAAGTTTGATATTTAAAAGAAACAAAATATTCAGGTAGACACTGGCTTTATAGTCTCTGCTTCAGAGTTTTTTTCATATTTGTACAGCATCAAGTACATCTGGCTCCGAGTTTGGCTTCTTAGTGCTATTTCAGTATAAGTAACAGTAACAGCAGGAGGACTTTGACCACAAACTACAGGATTAACAATGGTAGATCTACTTCTATGACAGAATACAAGGGAGAAATATGTCTTATTACCAGTGTGTACTACAGAATGCACAAATCCAGTGTACAGTGTAGGTAAACTGTAACGAGTACCTGTGTGAACACAGTGGGTCATTGGTTTGGTTGTATTCTAATACGCTGTTGTTACTGTCACAAGGAGGTAATAAAGACCTTGTAGGAGGACACAGAGGGAAAATTTTGACAGCAACAAAGGTGTACACATTTTGTGCACTTTCTGAAATTTTTCTACAGCAAATATACATTTCTTCCCCCCCCCCCCCCCCTCTCTCT
>VWYK01108575.1:0-10103 GCA_013399775.1 Semnornis frantzii
CAGCAGCTCCACATTCCTCTTGTATGCGGTGCTGAAAAGTGAACAGATGATGTAGCCTCACCAGCACTGAGTACAAGGGGACAATCATCTCCCTACTCCTGCTGACACAGCATTTCTAATCCCAGCCAGGATGCCATTGGCTTTCTTTGCCACCTGGGCACACTGCTGGCTCACATTCAGTTGCTTGTGGATTACAACCTCCAGGTCCCTTTCAAGCTAGGCAGCTTTCCAGCCACATTTCCCCAGCATTCATGTCCTGTGGCTAGATTCACTGTTGTGCATAATATAGTGAACTTCTACTGACATTTTCCTGTGCTATCGGCCTTTATAATGTCTTTCTCCTTTGCTAGTCTCTAATTCTTAAAAAGACTTGAGCTCATCCTTCTTCCCTTCAGTGGAGGCTTTAATAAAGTCTCTCTATATAAAGTTTCTACTTTTTATGGTCCTTACTTGATCTTCCTACTGCTGATACTTCTGTAAAACATGATCAAAATTGAGCAACTAGTTCCAAGAACCTCAGGAAAGAACTGTCAGAAAGATCTTCACCAGACAGTAGCCAAGCCTGGGCCACAGATGGTAAATGAGCTACACAATTTTGAAGCAAGCAAACCTCTCCTTTTGCTATCACCATTTCTTATCACGAGCTTCTCTGGTTCCTGTCTTGCTAAAATGCAGATCCTGAAACCTGTGGAGTTAGCAGAAGGGAATATAGTGTCACAGGCATACTGGATTCTCCTTTTTGGCTAGCTTCTGGTCAGCCCTGCCAATTCCATTTGATCTCAGCAGCAGTTGCCCCTCCAGGGACTATGCAGCCCACCCTCTATACTCACTACCTTTTAGCATAATGCCCCAGTTTGCCTTTGACACTATTGATCACTGACATTTCTTATGCCTCACATTTCCTCACTGTTTCACAGGTGATGAACTCAGCCTTAAGGAGTCTTGAACCTAACTGATTTATTTCCTAGGGACTCAGATGTATGAATACTTTGGAGATGCTGGGTTTACACATCTAATTTAAGCCACATCTTGGTAAACTCTCCTCTCAATTATTAATCAAGGTTTGGGGTAAAATTGTGTTGTCAATTTTCTCTGTCACTTCACTCCTTTTAGAAATGCCAATCCAAGTCTAATACTTGCTTTTGCCTCACTCGTTTATCTGCTCTGTGCAACTCTGCTATTATCCCCTTTGTTCTGTACAGTCATTCAGGCTGTGTTTCTTCCCTCCTTTTGTACAATATGTCATCTGTAGTCTGTAATTGTTTATCCTACCATTTCATACACCACAAGCTTTTACACACAGTGAAATGTTTGCTCTGGGTATAAAAGAAACTGTAAAAAGAACTGTAAAAGCTTGTGATGAGTGACAGTGGAAGGAGTGAAAGGCATATGGATTTTATGTCTCTGGGTGATTATGAAAGGATAAAAGGACAGTGTCTGGCTTCTCTATAGGAATTAATTGGAAAAATGTTTAAGAAATTAAGCAACTCAGAGTTAAAGTAAGCACTCATGTGAGTGATGGTCTTCAAAACAGCATGGATGAGGATGAAGGCAAAACTTGCCCTGTACCATCTCAGGCATCATCGTTTGTATGAAAATTTTGATACAAAACCTTGTGTCAGATTTTATTGAACAGCAAAGTTTGGTAAATGCATGGCAAACAAAGATGCTAACAGAAGTCACTCACAACTACTTTTAAGTCAGAGTCCTCGTGCCTGGTCTGTGAGAAAGAAGAAATATTGGAGTCACTTGGCTACCACAGGAGCCTTTTCCTCAGGGCATCTGAGGTGGATGTCACAGAATCACAGAATCATTGGGGCTGGAAAAGACCTCTGAGATCATCAAGTCCAGCCTATAACCTAACACCTAGACATCAGCTAAACCATGCCACCAGATTGAACACATCAAAATTTTTTGATTTACAAAGAGAAGAACATTAAAAACAAAATAATTAGCCATTCTCTGAATTTATTTTTCTGAAATTTTAAATGCTTCAACATTAATGAGCATTTAAATCAAATATTGAACTCCATTATCATTTTACCTGAAAGAAAAGTAAAGAAATACTTCACTAAAATACTTTTTTAAAATACAGATTTTAATTAAATTTGTATTTCAAAACACAAATAATAACAGTTTAAAAAAAAATTAATGTGTGAAACCAACACTTTTTTACTTTATTGAACAGTTTAAGATTTTTTAAAAATAAATAATTTAGAAGATTAAACTTCCTTATGTCAATGGATTAATGGATTACAGAANCCTCCAGCTCCCTCAGTCTCTCCTCATCAGACTTTCTCTCCAGTCCCTTTCCCAGTCTTGTTGCTCTCCTCTGGACCCACTCCAGCACCTCAATATCCTTCTTGAAGTGAGGGGTCAGGCTCTTCTCCCAGGCAACCTGCGACGGGACAAGAGGGCATGATCTGAAGCTGCACCAGGGGACATTTAGGTTGGACTTTGGGAAAAACTTCCTCAGGGAAAGGGTCATCAGGCACTGGAATAAACTGCTCAGGGAGGTGGTGGAGTCACCATCCCTGGAGGTCTTTAAGAAAAGATTGGATGTGGCACTTGATGGCATTTAGCTGATGTCTTGGTGTTGGGTTACAGTATGGACTTGATCTCAGAGGTCTTTTCCAGCCTCAATGATTCTGTGATTCCGTGAAAAAAGAGTTTTAAATTGATATACCAAAGGTACAGATATAATTCAAGAAACACTTTAACACTTGCTTGTATGCATTTCAGTGGGGGATAAAGTCTGAGTTGGAATGATTTGCTAATTAAATATATGGTATAATCATTGAAGTAGCTATATGAAAGTTAATAGTAGGGGAGCAGTTCTTGAGAGGACTTTCAAAAAGGCTTCACACCTGCAGAAAAACTGTTCTCACTGAGGTAAACAGCTCACTCTTTTCACTTTTTGCCATACTGCAGCAAACATGCACTTTGTGAAAGGCTTTTACCTGCCTCACTGAACTTTGCAAAATTTCCACCAGTCAATGTAGATTCCGATTCCAGCATTTTACTTGCTCAGGAAAATTAAATAATATGAAAATTTACATATTTTAACTTTCTTTTCTTTTGTTCTGTTCCCTCTGGTGATTTTTAATGACACAAGTGCAATTCATAAATTTGCATTTGCTTTTCTTGCACTGCTTTTAAAATTTTCTTGCCTGTTGTTTCTCATTAGACTTTACCTCTGTGTCAGCCTTCACTTCAAGGGGGTAAGGCAAAATTTTCTTCTGTGCAGCTAATCACAGAAAAGAGAGAGACAACATCTGTCTGGTCATTCCTTTTTCTCACTTTTAGCAAGCTACTACCTACATTATGTAAATAATAAGTGTTTTAGTTGAGTCACTGGACAATCCAGTAATAATGCTGTTTTGTCTTTTACCTAATAATTTGAAATGTTTATTTGTACTTCTCATTCAATCAGAAAAGGCAGCAATGGGCTCAATCTGATGGAATTCCTTGTCTGTTAGTAATGCCTGTTATCTTGTATACAGAAGATCTTGAAGCAGCTTAAAAGGAAAATAGGTTTCCATAGTTTTTAAGAGAAAGAAGCCCAAAGTACCAAACTGACTACATATGTTGCCCATATCATAGAATCATAGAAGGGTCCAGGCTGGAAGGGATTTCTGAAGGTCATCTAGTCCAATCCCCCTGCAGTCAGCAAGGACAGCCTCAAATAGATCAGGTAGGCCAGAGCCCAGTCCAGCCTCACCTTGAATATCTCCAGGGTTGGGTCCTCAACCATCTCTCTGGGCTACCTGTTCCAGTGTTCCACCACCCTCATAGCGAAGAGCCTGGTCCTAACATCCAGTCTAAATCTGCTCTTCTCTAGTTTGAAGCCATTGTCCCCCCTCCTGTCACTGCAAGCCTTTGCAAACAGTCTCTCTCCAGTCTTCTTGCAGGCTCCCTTCAGGTACTGGCAGGCTGCTATTAGGTCTCCTTGGAGCCTCCTCTTCTCCAGACTGAACAACTCCAGCTCCATCAGCCTGTCCTCATAGCAGAGCTGCTCCAACTCCCTGATCATTTCTGTGCCCCTCTTCTGGACCTGCTCCATCAGGTCTATGTCCTCATCTACTGAGGGCTCCAGAGCTGGATGCAGCACTGCAGGTGAGGTCTCACCAGAGCAAAGCAAAGTGGCAAAATTACCTCTCTGAATCTGCCGGCAGTGCTGCTTTTGATACATCCCAGGCTGCCATTGGCCTTCTATGCTGCAACCTCACACTGTCTGCTCATATCCTTTCTGTAGAATCCTTTCAGATGTTGGAAGACCACAGTAAGGTCTCTTCAGAGCCTCTCTTCTCCAAACTGAACAGCCCCAACTCCCTCAGTCTGTCCTCATAGGAGAGGTGCTCCAGCCCTCTGATTATCCTCGTGGCCCTTCTCTGGATGCACTCCAGCATGTCCGCATCCCTCTTGTAACAGGGATTTGGAAGGGGAGAGCTGAGCTTCAAACCTAAATAACACGTTAAACCCTGCTGAAGTGCCCACTAAATTCAGAGCTTCTCATTCTAAGCACAAACACACAAAATATTGAGTGGTCTTGGAGATGCTGGGGAAAAAAGAAAGCTTTGCATATTGATTACATAGGGAATGTTGGAGTTTTTTTCATCTCCATCTTTAATTTAAACAATTCCTTGTGAATATTTTATACAATTAGCTCCCAAAGCTTTGAGTGTTTTGTGAAATATTCAAAGGGATTCTTTTCTTGACAGGCTAACTTTATTTTCCCTCATGTTATAAAAACTACAGTTAGGATTTTGTTGTTAGTTAACTTTTTGTTTAAGTAGTGTACAAAACCAGAGCTGAACTCAAATTATTTAGGATAGAGTTCTAGAAGGCCTGTGAAGTTCTGAGTAGCACCCTTGGGGATCCAGTGAGGTTCATTTTCTTCAAATTTACTTTAGCAGGGGGACAATCAAGAAAAAAAAACAACAGTGCTGCAGCTCCCCCTCACCGAGGTGACAAAATAAAAAGAGAAAATGTATAAGGTGACACACAAGGACAACTTCAGGGAGAGTACTTGTGTGTCTCTGCACTTCTTCTACCAACCTCTGTTCTTTGTGCTTCCTCTCTTGATATGAAAAGCCAAACCTGTATCTGGAGTTAGAGGCACTTGTTTATCTTAAAGGCTGCACCTAAGCTGATTTGGGCCGTGATCTAAGTAGCAGTCAGCAGGCATGCCCACTGGAGTGTGGGCAGTCTTTCAGTGCCTTCTCCCCCTTCACTCCCATACTGTGGGACATGGAGAAGCTGGAGGGGGGTGCCCAGGTGAACCTCATGAGGTTCAACAAGAGCAAGTGCAGGGTTCTGCACTTGGGCTGGGACAATCCTTACTATCAATACAGCCCTGGGGGATGAGGTGACTGAAAGCAGCCCTGTGGAAAAAGGCTTGGGGGTGTTGATGGGTGAGAAGCTGAACATGAGCAGAGAGTGTAAGCTTGCAGCACAGAAGGCCAATGGCAGCCTGGGCTGCATCAAAAGTAGCATGAACAGCAGATCCAGAGAGATTATTCTGCCACATTGCACTGCTCTGCTCCGGTGTGTCCTCACCTGGAGTATTGCATCCAGCTCTGGAGCCCTCAATAGACAAAGGACATGGACCTGATGGAGCGAATCCAGAGGAGGGCCACAAAAAAGAGCAGGCAGTTGGAGCACCTCTGCTACAAGAACAGGCTGAGGAAGCTGGGGTTGTTCAGCCTAGAAAAGAGAAAGGTCCAAGGAGACCTAACAGCAGCCTACCAGTACCTGAAGGGAGCCTGCAAGAAGACTGGAGAGAGACTGTTTGCAAAGGCTTGCAGTGACAGGAGCGGGGACAGTGGCTTCAAACCAGAGAAGAACAGATTTAGATTGGATGTTAGGACGAGGCTCTTTGCTATGAGGGTGGTGGAACACTGGAACAGGTTGCCCAGGGAGGTGGTTGAGGCACCATCCCTGGAGGTGTTCACAGTGAGGCTCATCACGGCTCTGGGCAACCTGATCCAGTTGAGGCTGCCCCTGCTGCCTGCAGAAGGGGTTGGACTAATGACCTTCAGAAGTCCCTTCCCACCCAGCCCATTCTGTGATTCCATGCTGGACAAATTCTTCTTTCCTTAATTCAGGAAGCTGAGAAAGAATCTTCAAACATACTGTGTACAAATCAAAGATTTGCCTGCAGGCATGTATGCATAAGAATATGTAGAATAAAGAGACAATAGAATGGGACCTGATTTATGGATGCTTGGACTTTCAAACTGTAGAAAAGTTATCTTTTCTAGGAAGTGCTTGATGTTTTTCAGCGACTGATAAACAGTTCCCTAGCCTGCAGAGAATCACTGGAAATCTTCCTTTCTGTAATTACATTTGAAAAACAAATAGCTTTAACTCAGTCTCATGTTATTTGGGATCTGCTCTGTTCCCTGGTTGGGATAATATCTCAGTTTAGGAAGCACAAACAGCAGTATTTCTGGGGGTTCATAGCAGTCAGAAACAACTACAGCAGAAAGAGACAGAAAATTTAGATCACACTTGGACGTTTAAAAACTCTGCAGTCAAGTTTAATCCATAAAAATATGTCTATTTGTCTTGCCTCCAGATGTATTGCTTTTGAACATGCAAATAGATGTGGCTGTTTTGTAAAACCTAAAGCACAGTTTGATATGCTTTGTTGTTTTAGTGCCAGAGCTCTGGATGAATATAATTTCAGAAATCTTTTGTGTATTCATCTAGAGGATTTCCAGCATCTGTGTAGTCCTCCATGGGGTTTCCAGTAACACATCTGCAAAATGTCTGGATCAGAATTAATTGCCTTCCATTCTATTTTATGCTTCCATTGACCTACTACTCCATCACAAAAGGCATTCTCAATGCTGATTATATTTGCCAAGTTCAATCACATTTGCTCAGCTATCAAATAAAGTTAAACTTATTTAGTGCCTGCCAAATCCTTGACCTGGGAATTTAAGGGAAAAAGTGTTTTGCTACTGTGCACAGTCCTGCATCTTATGCACCTTAGGAATGTCCTAGATTGTGAGCCAGTCTGTCTCTCCTCATTTCTGAAAATTTACTTTGAGTGCAGAGACTGCCTTGATGTTTCCAAACTAAACAACTTCAAATCTAGGTAGCTCTCAGACTTTTTGTTTTGCTTTGAGTGTTTGGTTGTGGGGTTGTTTTTAATTTTTTGTTTTATTAGTTTTGTAATTTTTCCCAAAAGGTTTTTTTTTTTTTTGAGATGTAGCTGAAATAATTCTCACTTTGCTAAAAAAGGACAAAAAAAAGTGACAGCTCTTCAGAAATTTTAAGTTGTCTTGTCCCACATTCAGTACACCATTTGTTTTCTCTGCTCAGTCAATTACTAGCTACTTAGGAAGAGATATGGAAAAATAATCATTTTAAGCTTCCAGTGAAAGCATTTTTACCTTCTTTGTGTTTCTCCATGTTCCAGAAGTGACATGCAGCTTCAGTGCTCATTAGTTCAAATTCTGTTACAAGCTCCTATTTATGTGGAAGCTTCAGCTCAAAACAGTCAAACTCTGCAAGAGAAAAGAACTGACACTTTAAAATATCTGTACCGTGACAAAACTGTGTAGTGAGGGAGGTGAATAAATACAGAATGAAAAAGCACAATCTGCATTGGACAATTAAATGCAAAGGTGCAGACAGGTTTAGTATTTACATGTTGCAAAATTAATATTAGAAAAATAAACCAGGAAAAAAATATATACAAATTAAGAACAATTATTGTTGGGTTTCCCCCCCCCCCCTGGAAAATGGCATGATGGTCTGTGACTTGGGCCAACGTAGAGAACAAAAGCCTTACTTGTTGGCCAGGATCTCAGTCTTAGCTCTTGGCTTAAGAAGTATCTTGAACCACTACTCTTCCTAAACTCAGATTAGGGGACAGCAGGCACATAATCACTGCTACTCACAAAGGCAGCTGATGACACTGCCTGTTGATAACTCTGGTCTGGTGCCTGTCACTCTTTATCTGAGATTGGAGCCAATCACCAGCAGCATATCTCTCTGCTGGCAAGCAGTGCATGCCATCCAGAAGGCACTGGCTGCTGGTGCCCTTCAGCCATCTTCCAGAGCAGCCTGGCAGAGTGTGTGTTTCTTGTCTGAGCTCCCCTGCAAGTGTGCAGATGGTACTTCTGGGTACAGTGTGGGCAACTGTCACATCATCCAGCCTTCATCCCAGCTACCACTTCACATCTGAGACTTGCCACTGTCATTGGCCAGGTCTCACCTATGGTGTGGTGTCTATGTCCTGCAGGTTACTTTCAGTGACTGGTTGGACAATAAGAATGGGAGAAGTTAATCCTTTCAGCTAACCTCTGCAGTGGCTTCAAGGGATGTTTTATGATCTGCTTGGTAACTGAGAAATGTGTCTGATTCTACGGGCTCTTCCCAGCTATTGTTTTAACTTAAAAATAAGCTCAAGGTAGCCTGCTTATGTTTCAACAGCATGCAGAGGAAGTCCTTAGAGCTCCTCTCTTGGTACGTGGGAATTATCAACTAAGTGCCTCAAAGTTGTTAGTTGCCAGGGTTGTTTTATGGTTGCCCATCCATTGTGCCAGGGCAGGTTTAGATTGGGTATTAGGAAAAAACTCTTTACTGGAAGTATGGTCAGGCATTGGAATAGGTTGCCCAGGGAGGTGGTAAAATCACCATCACTGGAAGCATTCAGGAAACATGTGGACATTGGCACTTGGTGACAAGTTCTAATGGCCATGGTGTTGTTAGGTTGACAGTTGGACTCAATGATCTTAGAGTTCTTTAGCAACCAAAACAATTCCATGGTTCTATGATGAACATAGGAATGACATCAGGTTTTCCTGAGTCATCTTTGATACATTTCTCCTAGTGAAAAGGGGTCAGGTCAAGGCCAGGAGGGTTTTTTACTGTTTGAATAGCCCTACATATAAGATGAATCACAATTAAAACACAAGTTTGGCAACACTAACATAGCAGAACTGCCTTTCAAATATTTCTTTGAAGATGGACTTCAGGACTGTAGTTTTCATTTTCAGTACAAGACCATTGTGCATAGCTCTTTCTCCTGATACTCTCTGCAGTCCAGTATTCAACTTGTAATAACAGTTTGTCAATCCAAATAAATTTCAAACAGAGCACTTTTATACCACTTAAAGCTATCCAATTTATAATTGTGTCCTAATAACAAGAAAGTTGGCACGTATCTTGTGTTTCTGTAGTAATTAAACAATGAATGTTAATCTGATAAGAGTGCTTAACATTCTTGAAGGGCTATAAAGGCCTGCACTTCAAATGCTCCACTTTTGAGGAGAGCCTGAGGGAGCTGGGGCTCTGCTGCTTGGAGAAGAGGAGCCTGAGGATGACCTCATTCTTGTTTATAAAAATGTACAGCGTGAGTACCAAGATGATGGAGCCAGGCTCTGCTCGATGATGCCCAACAACAGGACAAGGGGCAGTGAGTGGAAGTTGAGGCATAGGAAGTTCCATGGAAACATAAGGAAGAGTTTTTTCACAGTGAGGGTTACAGAACTCTGGAACAGGTTTCCCAGGGCAGTTGTGCAGTCTCCCTCTCTGGAGATATTAAAGACCTGCCTGGATGTGATCCTGTGTGATCAGGTATAGGTGATCCTGCTCTGAGACGTTGGAGCGGATGAGCTTTCAATGTCCCTTCCAGCCTCTAACCTTCTGTGATTCTGTGGTCCTTGACAGAAAGCAAGACTTTGTATCAGAAACTGTTTTCAGCAGAGCAAGAGTTTTCTAGATTAGAAAATTAAATAAGTTGAAAAGTTGTTTGTTTTTTTTTTTTANCCTCTAACCTTCTGTGATTCTGTGGTCCTTGACAGAAAGCAAGACTTTGTATCAGAAACTGTTTTCAGCAGAGCAAGAGTTTTCTAGATTAGAAAATTAAATAAGTTGAAAAGTTGTTTGTTTTTTTTTTTTAAAGTCACATATGGCTTTTAACGACTATCCTCTCCTCAGAAGCAACATACATTTCAAAAAGGAGGAATTTAATCTTCTCCAAGCTCAAATTCTTACTCTAAGTAAAGGTCAAAATGAGGAATTTTAATAGTTTCTAATTCTTCTTTTCCCATGTTCTGAAAACCAATGAATTTAATACCCCCTCA
>VWYK01108583.1:1930-16072 GCA_013399775.1 Semnornis frantzii
TTAGGATAAGGAAAGTGGCAAGACATCTGTGGTTGTGGGTACCTGGAGCAGGGAGGAGCACATTGAATGGTCCCGGAAGAACGCTGCTCGAACCTACTACCTTAGAGAGGATGGCACACGGACAGTCAGGTATGGTCATACAGAGCCCATTTCTGCAGTGCCTTAATGGTCAGTATGCCAACAGATACAAAGAAGTCAAAAGCACAGTATGCAAATATTATTTCCATGCCCCCAGATCAACATGCAACATCAGAAAATGTAATTCCACACTCTTGAGATGCTGGGGNAATTTTTTTCCTAATGTTTAATCTAAATCTGTCTTTTCCCAGTTTGAAGCTATTCCCCCTCATTCTGTCACTACATGCCTTTAAAAAGTCTCTCTCCAGCTTTCTTGTAAGCACCCTTCAAATACTGGAAGGCTGCTATAAGGTCTCTTAGGAGCCTTCTCTTCTCTTAGATGAATGACCCCAGCTGTCTCAGTCTGTCTTCACAGGAGAGGTGCTCCAGCACCTCTGAATGATGAGATACTGTATCACACACATTTACTGTGTGCTTAAGAACTCTGTTTATTATCTCCAAACTTTTCCACTCCAATCCTTTGTGGCAGGATGGTGTCTCATTTCTATGGAAACGGAGACGTTTGCGACCTAACAGACAAGCCAAGGCAGGTGACTGTGAAATTGAAGTAAGTTAACTTTTTAGTAAACTGGTGTTTGTGTCTCTGTCAGAGGTGAAAGCCTCTGTTCACTTCATAAAGCCATGACTCAGCATAATAAAATGCCATAGGTATCAGGGAATAGCATGGTTTAGCTTTGTGCTTGTTGTGTGCTAGACACTGCAAAACTCTCTCCTCTGTTTTCAGATGTAAAGAATCAGATTCTCCTCATGCTGTGACCATATACATGTTAGAGCCTCATTCTTGCCAATACATCCTTGGGGTATGTAAAGACATGCTCGAATTCCCTAAGATCGGGTGTCACCGCCTAGTGGATATCTCCGGGAGTACGTTTAAAACAATCCCTTCCTTCCAAGTGCTTTTCACTGGAAGTTGCATTTGCTCCGAGAAAGGAGGGTGGGTTACTAATTACAGTAGTTACCTTCTTAATATGCTACAGAGGTCAATCGTGGAAGTAAAAAGCACTACGTTTTAGAGTGATGCTAGAATAGTATGCCTCTTGTCATGAATATTTTGTAAATATTTATCAGTGACTGCATGATCTTTAACACTTCCCTCCTTTCTGTTGAAGGTGGAGTCCCCAGTCATTTGTAAAATCCTGGACACAGCAGATGAACATGGGCTTCTCTCAGTGCCCAGTTAAAGCCTGTGAACAAGACCTACCCCTCACCAACCCACTGGTATTGCCCATGTGAGCATCCCATCTGAGATGGCAAAGGCAGAGAGATGCTTCGAGCCAACCTCACCAGCAGCATTCTGAGAGAGACTCCTGAACCACTCTGTGTATAACTATCTGTATATAAGAGGTTATCAAGAAACTTTTAATGACTAAAATCTTGTCTTGCACTTTCTGTTTGGTTTCTCTATGACACATTCTACAATTAACGTAGAAAATTAACAATTTAAAGGCAAAATATACATCCAGCTTCAAGGGAGGAGTTCAGCTGCCAAGAGAATGAAATGTTGCTTGCTCAGGAGCTGCAGTAGCCACTGTAGCATTAACTCATTCTACTGCCATACGTGTGTCCAAACACAAAGGTTACCTGAGTTTGAGTGCCTGGAAAATATTAATATCCCACTCTTTCCTCACCTTACTGTACCTTACATCAGTTGTGTTTTTTTTTTCCTACCCCCATCTGGGCTGCTTTCTAGCACTTTTAATATGTATTAATGCACAGTACAGTGCAGGAAGTCCAGAAATCAGCTGAAAAAGCTTATTGAATGGTCATCACAGAGAGCATAGTGTAAGGTGTGTGGTGATGCCTCTGCTGAAAGGCAAAAGCTTGGCAGCATTTTTGGGCTGCAGCAGTGGAGTGTGCTGAGCATGTTGGTGACATGTAAGACCACTACACTTCCTTCTAAAGCTATTGTGTAAAGTGTCAGGAATTGTGCTAACTGATGTCAGACAGAAATCCACCAATGTTTGGCATCTGACTAGATGACTGCTGCCCAGAATAGGAAGTTAAACTATTGCAAGAGGACCCATTTTATTGGCTCATACAGTAGAAAACTAAAATAGCACTGTCGGGATGATACAGCATTTAAATCCAAAGTCCTTGTTCCTTGCCATAACCATCCCTGATGCTTTAGCAATGAAACAGAGGAAACTGGAAAAGGGGAAAGAATCTTCTGCCCAGATTTCCCCCACAATCCTCTGCAGCACTAGATAAATAAGTATGTGTTTTATTTTGAGTCATGGCTGCCCCCTATCTATGTGACTGCTCTTAGGGAAGGCAGTATAGTCATGGTCTTAGTGCTGTGCAGAGCTCTCTAGCCCCAGGTTTGACGTGGGTCGATGTGGCACAACACAGACATAGTGTGGGTTGGGATGACGTGAAGCTTTTGGGCTGGTGTGATGTGGTCGCACTACAGGGAAGGGAAAACATGACTTGATAAAGCTTCCTGCATGCCTCTCAGCTGTGGTCATCAACAAGAATAGTTCTTCTGCAGGACATAACAAATTCGACAAAGTCCCAGGGTGATGAAGAAGCACAAGCTGTTTGACTAAGTAGCCACAACACCTTGGTGTGCCGCTCATGCCAGCTTTAGTCCTACAAGCAAACCACACTGTTGCCAAATCCATGAAATCTATACCCCCTTCTGTGTGTACTCAGCTTTGACTTCCTCTTCTACAGGAAGCAACACGCTGACAGATGTTCCTGCCCTGTGTCCACACTACCCACAAACACAAATCCACAAAGATAAAGAACATGCTTTTTTCTGCTCACATCCTGACCAACATGATTTTGGGAGAACCACTGAGGTAAGGGTGAGGGGTGCAAGGAAGATGCTGCCAAACACCCACAGATCATGAGTGCTACTGCTAGAAATAATGAATTCTAATATAATTTTATGTTCTAACACATTTAAATCTAAAAGTAATGTGGAAAGTAACTTGCTGCTCTGACCCTGTCCCAGACAAACCATGGGGTGCAGGAACCCATCAGTGCCAAACCTCTTCTGGTATGCAGAAAGAGCAAAGCAGAACTGGAGGGCTGTGGGTTTCCATTGATGGTCTGATTAGATTTATGCCTGAGTTATTATGCTTCTCATCCTGAGAGGGAGAGTTGTTTCCCTGCTCATTTAAGAAACAGCAACATAGAAATAACATGAAAGGCAGACGGCAAATTCACAGCCCTAGTTATGATCTCATCTGCAATTAGTCAAAGGAATGACATCAAAGGAAAGCACATTTGAGAAAGTGAAATGTGCCACTTACTTAGGTATTTACTATGCGAAGAGTTCAAAGGATGAGCTGGTTTGAGCCAAGAAGCACAGGATTTATCCAAGCAGGAAGAAAAAAAAAAAATATTTAGTAATAAGCACTTAACAAACCCTCTAACTTAACCAACCCTCCAATTTAACCTGCACAGGAATGCTTAAAACTCACTTGTGGGCTCCTCCAATGCATCCTAAACCAGTGTTGTAAGAGCAGCAGTCCTCACTTCTTGGCACAACCTCATGACTATCAGAAAACAAAATCACAACTTGCTACAGAAGAGTAATGCCATTGTTGCTGTGTTGCATCTCCACTCAAAGACACTGTTCAAATACTGTCACTGTTAGACTTTCAGACAATAGACGTTCACTCTGGAGCTCATTTTTAATTGTCATTTAAGCTCATGAATTATCAACTTGCTGCAAGACTGGATCAAAAAGCAGAGAGAATATTTACATAAAGATATCTGTATGGTGAAGAGGAGACAGTGGCTCAGTGTGCAAAGTGAAACAGCCCCTGGGGAGTTTCACTTGGCTGAAGGGGTGAAATAAGACGATTGGTCTTGGAAAGATTTTCTCAAATGGCAAATAAATACAGGGAATTATTCCCTCCCCCTGCACAAAGGCAGACAGGTGCATTTACTCGTCATAAATATCTTACTGTTTCATACAGCACCCAAATCTAAGCTCACTTTAATAAATGAAAAAGTTCCTTCAAGGTCTGGTTTCCTGTAGGCTGGTGGCTCATTGCTTCTGGTTTTGAGCAGTTCTTGGACAGGTTCAGCTCTCTTGCACAAAAAACTATCCCCTGCAGCGAGACACTGAACAAATGGAAAATCAGTTTCAGAAATGTCAGCTCTTTATTGAGTCCTCATGAGAAACCATAACCCTGCCTTGGTTCTGCTTTCAGCCATGGTGTGTATACATTGCATACTGATTGACACAGACCTTTCTCATTGTGCTGCTCTTCCACAATCCCCAAAACAGAAGATTTGGAGAAAAAAAAAAAAAAANAAAAAAAGCACTGCTGAATGAAAAAAAAAAAAAAGTTACAATAATGCCAGCACAGCATGTGGGTAAAATAACCATTACTGCATCCCAAAAATACTCTTTTTCGCTAAGTCACTCCCAGCCATGATTTGCTCTCAGGGCCAGACAAAGAGACAAGGTTTGATGAGCCCTGTGCTGGATACAGCTGATCCATCTTTCCAGAGAGGGACCTACAGCCTGAGTTTCAAAAGCATCACATCTGTGTTTAGATGATGAAAGTAAGACTCAGGGATACAAGGAGTGACCCCCAAGGTGAAAGCAGGAGCAAGAATGCCTCCCGGACCCGTTCAACATGTTCTTAATTTCCTGTCTCTTCTACCGCAGCAAGTTAGAATCTGTTAGAAGACGAGAAGCTCAGGGCAATTCCCATAACCTGCCGGGGCAGGGAAGTGCCCAGTCAGACTAGAAAGGGAGCACAAACAACACTGGGGGTTTCCAGCTGCACCCCAGGACTGGACAGGGGAGCCTCTGGGCTGCCGTTTCCTGTCACTGGTAGTTATGAAACTGTGGAAAAAACACATCAACAATGGAAAAAACACATCAAAAAAAAACACAGCGGAAAAAGCAGAGGACAGAACTCTACAGCTTGTGTAATCTGCTGGCCTTCTGAACCAAAGTAGCTGCACAGAAGAACTGTATCCTTCCAGGCAGCACTACAAGCACTGATAAAATCTCCTGTTATTACCTTTCCCCTAGTGAAAGTTTGCACAAGGCACAATTGCCCGCTTTGCTGGAGCACTTCTGGCATGCAAGACCTTGTATTCACAGATGAGAGTCCGCTACGAAACCTCCCCATCTGAGGAAACACACCACACCACAAACCACACTAGGGTACTAAATCGGTTTTATAACTCGGCACTTCCAGACTTTCCCTGTGATGCTCGAGTAGGAGCAAAGTCAACAGGTCCTTGGGACAACAGCATTCACAGCGCCTAAGTGCTACAACAAGCAACTCCCACCATCAACCTCTCTCTCAGCAACAGGCAGAGCAGCTGCTCGTACCAGGGTGATGGGGAAAACGTTACAGATTTCACAAGGAAGAAGGATATCTAGAGGAAAGCCTCCTCGGCCAGCCTCACCAAGGGCAGTGTGGCTGCAGACGTTGCTTGGGCGGTTCCTGGGCGTGTCTCGGCACACTCTGCTCTGCTCCCAGGGCTATAAATGGCAGCGACTGCAGCAACTGGTACTGACGGGAGCAGCGCCAAGAAGAGCGGGTCAAAGCAGGGTAAGAGGGACAGGGAGGGTCATTGGATGTCTTCCAACCTTAAATCTGCAATGTTTTTAATGCCGCAGGGGCTGCCGGTTATCCCTGCTTGGTGCAAAGCATGGGGTGGGGAAGCCGGTTGGGCTAGTGGCGACCTGCTGGCAGCCAAGAGTCCAGAGAACAGAGCTGGGATGTTGGTGTCTCTTTTCTCTGAAGTTAATGGTCCAAGTCTGGTGGCCAGGAAGGGCGACTACGGAGACACCAAGTTGCTCACTTGCAGGTCCACACCTCCATATTCAGGTACTAGATATTAGATACAAGACACTAACCAGAGGTGTCAGGAAACTGGAGACAGAGAATCCCAGGGCAGGAGAGGAGCTGGGCAGCCATTCTACCAGACAATGGGAGGTCTCCAAAGATAAATCATGCAGAGGCAGTGACCTGTCCTGGTGCAGCTTACCTCATACAAGCCTCCAATATCTTGCTTCAAAGCCAACTTAACTCTTTTCTTAACTCCAAGAGGGAAGGCTAAATAAATAAATGGTCACTAGTAAATTCATAGTAGAGAGCAAATGACCAAGTTACCTGGAGCTACCAGCACTGTTACTCTTAAATACATGGCTGGGCAGGTTTTGGATGGGTCAGACTTACCTGGTTGTTGTGTGCCAGGATGAGAGACATAAAACTCAAGTCCCAGGCAGTGGTTATGGAAGTGCATCTCAGGTTATGCAACGGGAAGATGCTATTCCAATGGCTGTTCATTACCTGCCTAAAAGGTAAAAAAAAAAACAAAAACAAAAAAACAAACACATTCGAGCTTTATCTATAATGACCTGAAATGAACAGCGCTCTCCCTCAAATCATTCTGACACCATCTTTTAGCATTACTTCTTGAAAATAATAATGAAGCAAGATGTAATTTTTAATGTAAGTAAAAAGGGATTTTTAGATTCAACTAAAGAAACAATTTTTGTACTTGCAAATAAATTAGGGTTTTTTGGAAGGGTATTTGTTAACACACAGCCTGTTGTAATGATGGATTTTTTCATTTCTTTTCCCCAAGATGAGGATCCTTGTTGGAAGCCTTTATTTCTCCTTCATTTCTTTCTTATTCAGTAGAGCAAATGGATTCCTGATTCTGAGAAAACCTACAGCCTGTGCCTCACTGGCATGTAACTACTCCTATTTAAACCTCTCTTCTGTACCAGAAGCACAAGCCCCAAAAGTAGCAAGAGCTCTCAATTTCTCACACAACCTAATTGAAAAAATAACCAAGAGAGACTTGGAAGATTTCAAGGCATTGGAAATTTTAGACCTCTCATATAATCAGATTAAGGACATTGAACCTGGTGCATTCGAGAGTCTACTCAGCCTTATCTCTGTGAATTTAACATTTAATGATGAGAAACTTCTTGTCTCAGGTATTCCACCAAACCTGAAGCTCCTGGACAGTGGCAAAGTCTCTGGCTCTTTGCAACTTCATACGTATTTTGACAAGTCCTCAGGGGCTGCTCTGGAGCCTGTCAAGGAACAGCCACATGCAGAAGGTCCATCTGTCCTGCACAATGTTCACCTGAGGCTGAGGCGAAGTATAGAGAATCTTCTTCAAAGAGGAGAGAAAAACAAAACAGACTCTCCAGCAGCCACACTACAGCCCAGTCTCTGTGCAGCACCAATAAATGGGATGCTCAATGTGTCACACAGCAAACTCTCTGAGGAAGAGCTGAAGTTAAAACTGGATCCAAATCTCTGCCAAGCTCAGCTGGACAGCATTTTGGAGCTTGACATTAGTCACTGTGACCTGGAAATGAATCTTCTGTCACTGTTCACCCTGGTTTTGCCAATGACGAACGTGCAGTACATCGATGCCAGTTACAACAAATTAACAATTAACATTCTTGATGCTGAGGCGATCTGCAAATTCCCATTCAGCAAGCTCTTGTTTTTAAACATTAGCAATAATCCCATAAACAGCTTGGACACACTGTGTCTGCCTTCAACCATCAAGGTCATCGATTTGTCCTTCACCAACATAAGCCAGATACCCCCAAATTTTGCTACAAAACTCTTTAACTTAGAACACATGTATGTACAAGGAAACCACTTCATCTATACTGCTCGCCCTGAAGTCACTGAAGTTCCAAAGCTTTCCCCTGGCACTGTACGTATTACTGCCATTTCATTCGTTAGAAACCAGGCTGGTACACCCATTGAGAGCCTCCCCAAGAAACTCAGACACCTGAAAATGTCCAACTGTTCCATTGTAGAACTACCAGAGTGGTTTGCTGACACAATGAGAGAACTGTTATTTTTGGATCTCAGCAGCAACCGGATTTCTGTGCTTCCTGACCTCCCTCCCTCCCTGCAGCATCTTGATGTAAGCAATAGCGATATTAAAATGATACCCCCTGGTTTTAAATCTGTCTCTAACTTAACCATATTTAGCATCCGAAATAATAAAATCACAGATATGCACATCGAGTATTTACCCTTGACATTAACAAAATGTGATGTTAGTAAGAATAAGTTGAACCTGTTGCCATTAACTGATACTCTGGAGAAACTTGAACATCTGAATGTTTCTGGAAACCTCATTACCAGGCTGGAGCCCACCAGCCACCTTTCTGCACTCACTAATCTGGACAGCAGCCACAACCTCATTTCAGAGCTACCTGATCACTTTGGGAAATCTCTTTCGGTGCTGAAGTATTTTAATTTATCAGGGAATAAGATCTCCTTCCTACAGCATGGCTCTCTCCCAGCTTCTTTGGTTGAGTTAGACATCAGCGATAATGCCATTACCACTGTGGTGGAAGACACTTTTGGTCAGTTATCAAATTTGCGTGTTTTGACTGTTCAAGGCAAACACTTTTTTTGTAACTGTGACTTGTACTGGTTTGTGAACATCTACATCCATAAGCCCCAGCTGCAGATAAATGGCCAAGGAAACCTCAGGTGCAGCTTTCCACCCGAAAGAAGGGGCTCCTTGGTGGAAAGCAGCAACCTCACACTTCTGCACTGTTCCCTAGGCATTCAGATGGCCATCACAGCATGCGCTGCCGTTCTGGTGGTTCTGGTGTTGACAGGCTTGTGCTGGCGGTTCGATGGCCTGTGGTATGTGAAGATGGGTTGGTACTGGTGCATGGCCAAGAGGAAGCAGTATGAGAAGAGGCCAGAAAACAAACCTTTTGATGCCTTCATTTCATACAGCGAACACGATGCAAACTGGACAAAAGAGAATCTACTGGAAAAACTGGAAACAGATGGATTCAAAATTTGTTACCATGAGAGGGATTTCAAACCAGGACATCCTGTACTTGGTAACATTTTCTACTGCATAGAGAACAGCCATAAAGTCCTTTTTGTTCTCTCTCCCAGCTTTGTAAACAGCTGCTGGTGTCAGTATGAACTATATTTTGCCGAACACCGAGTCCTGAATGAAAATCAAGATTCCCTCATCATGATTGTGCTGGAAGACCTCCCACCCAACAGCGTGCCACAGAAGTTCAGCAAGCTCAGGAAGCTGCTGAAAAGGAAAACATACTTAAAGTGGAGCCCCGAGGAACACAAACAGAAAATGTTCTGGCGACAGCTGGCAGCTGTCTTAAAAACAACCAATGAACCACTTGTGAGAGCAGAAAATGGATCCTCTCAGGAAGTATATGAGATGGAATGAGGTACAAGAACATGTAGAGGTTGTACTTGGAAAAACTGTGGTCAAATAAAAGTGTTTCTGTGTTTACCTCCTGCAAAGGCTGCTGTGTGCAACTGAGGTTTATCTTGGATCAGTCCCAGGAGAGGTCACTACTGGGTGTGTACACACAGTTATTAGGTTATAGGTTATTAGATCTAATAAAAGAATCCGTTATCTGAAGGCATGAGACATAAGCACTGACAAACAGACTTTTCTTCCTGGGTGCTGGTTTGCTTCAGCTGTTTCTTCAAGTGCCATAGATGTTACTTGAAAGGAAGAATGGCCTGAGTTGCACTTTATGTCCTACCTGTCTTTCTGAGGTTACTGCAGTGAAACGTGATGGCACTAAAAGATCAGGTCGTAGTTCAGAAGCTCAGTTCTTGCAGTTTGAGATGGAAGCACACACTGAATACATCTAAGGAAAACACAAACCATGACAGCACAGAGATAATAGCTTACTTCAGTGGTTTAGCAAGAAAAGATTTGCCACTGTTCATATGCAGGAGCTGATTTCTTGTTCTTGTGTTACAGACTGCACTAGCTACACACCTGCTTTTTCTAAACCATCAGGAATTCACATACTGTTATTATTTACTCTCTTACCCTCTCTTCACACAAATTTTCCAGCTCCTTTGTCCAGCACTCTGTTGCTTCCCTGCTCAATCAGATTTCTGTTTTTTTAACATTGCTTTACTGGTCCTGTGCTCAGTATAAGAGGGTTCCTATACAAGAAATGAGCTAAAGGAAAGAAGAAAAATTACACTCCAAAAGGGTCTAAACTGATTATTTTATCATATGATGATTACTTCAGTTAAGGATTTACTTCAAAGAAATTGTACATATTTTCAAATCCATTTTCTATTTACTATATCCATAAGCCTCTCCTCAAACAGTTTAGTACAACTGACAGTTTAAATCAGGTTTTGTTTCTACTGCAGATTAAGAGGTGTTGCACTTTCCTACCTGACATTATAAGAATATTAACACATTGGTAGTATTTATACAATGGGCACCAGGAGTTAACAGAAGAGCAATATAACTTCAAAGTTCTTTGAAAAGACTTCAGTTTTTTAGTATTACTTATACATTGCATAAAGGCAGTAAAATCCCCTCCCATCCTAAAGCTCTAGCCTTCTTGCTTTGTTCCCACATGAACAGTCAATGCAAGTTACTTTTATGAATAAGATGTGAAGGATTTTATCTCCTGTCATGCGATGCAAGTTCTTACGATAAAAACCAAAAGCACGGCAGGAATCGCACATACAGACAGCAAATCTGAAATCTATTTCCTGTTAAAATGAAGTCTTAATGCATATCTTCATCTCCCTTGGTGTACAGACAGGACTTCATCTTGCAACCACTTATAGGGGCGTGCCCTATGCTCCTTACTGTTAATTGCTGCTAATAATGTAGTTTGAGACAAAATGACAAGATGCCATGTATTTTTTTCCCCTCCAAATTAGTACTAAAGAGAAATGCAAAGAAATAAAGTCCAAGGAAGATGGATCTTTTGGTTATCTTTTATAATTGCTTTAGAAAGAATCATGTTATTTATTTCTAGAGCAAAGTGCTTGGGCAGAAAGAACTAGTTGTGGAAGTAATTTCCATTTTACAGGTGTATTAGAAAGTTGTTCAGATCCAGTTTACTTCAAGAAAGCTGTCATGAATTATTCAAAAATAATTAAAATACAAAGTATTAAACAAAGAACAGTGTTCGTGATATCGGTCCTCTAGGAAAATCTTGAAAATAGTTTAGTTAACAAAGAGCCACCACAACTCACTCAGGGCAAAGAGATGAATGGGTCATTTCATCTTACCATTGCCATCATTTTGCTCAGGATGTGGCATTTCCTTATAACAAGGTACTCAAAGTCTGTGGCACCATTATTCCAGAGATACTAAGGCTCTGCTGAAGTCCACAGAATTTGAAGGGCTTTGACAAGATCTGGCCACTTAAAATGGTAATTGCCAGGATTTTAAATTCCTCAAATCATTCTGTTTCCCAAGGAATTCCCATAAGACCTGACACCACACAAATGGGAGATTCATAAAAACATATTTGTGCAGCCCGACTGATGAAGTTCAGAAGTAGACAAATTATTCCCCTTTGAATCAAACAGTTGTTAGAGTTCCTAAGAAAGCCTCCAAAACCTGTAGTTGTGTGGTCACTCCACTTTAAAAAATGTTGGGAATACCACAGCTGAATCCCCTCCCAATTTCTTTCATACAAACTCACAGACAAAAAAAACCCAAAACCCCAAAAAAACCAACAAACAACCAGCAATGCTATTCTTTGAGTAACTTTATGAGTAAGAACATTCCTGCAAGGCTCATAGTGTATCAGTACCATAATATTACAATATTCATCTTTATCCTCCAGTAAAGCCTGTGATTGGGTATTTTGCACAATTACTTCTACCAGGTGGAAAATACTTCTCTAAATTATTTTGGGATACAGAAGATCACCAATCTTCAGAATAAATGCAAATTAAGATACATATGCCTCAGAGATTTATTACAGTGCCACAACACTTCTCAGTAGTTCTTTCCCATCGGCACTCTAATTCCATAAACTGCCCTCTATTGCTTTAGGAAGTGAAGACTGAAACCCTAAACTTCAGTGCAAGTTCATGGAAATGTTACTACCTAACTCAATAGAACCAGGATTTCACCCTGTGAATGGAAACGATTTTTGTGACTACTGACACTTACTACAACAAAATCCACTGAATTTTTCAACCTTGTGCAACAGAAGGAAGTTAAAATTACATGTCATAATACTGAGCACCCTTCTAATTCTTGAAAATACAGCAGATGTGCAGATAAACAGGTAATACTTATGGCACTGTTTTCTGAGACATTCTACCTTGTACATAACAATTTGTATCACTGTAACATTCAGTCTTTTCTGCCTGTCCATTAGGAAAATTTAGTCACGAAAACACCCTCATAGAACAACATCCTCCCTTTTCACTTCCCTCAGAAACTCAAGACAGCATCATTTAAGTTAACATCCCAGTATTCACTTCAACTGCAGATAGTTGGGTATTAATGTTAGTGTCGTCTTCCTTAATTGGCAGCAGTGACATCAAGTTCAAAATAATCATTAACAAAAATAAAGAAGGGATCAGCTACACCAGAACCCTTTCTAAGGGTACACCGAGGGCACTGGGATCTGCTTGGTGGAAGATCTGTCATAGTCTCGTACCAAATCGTTAGTGGTGTGATAATGCATGGCAATGTACGGTTTAGGAAATGCAAAAGCTGAGTTTGCTGGCTGTAAGCTGTTTGGGGTGCTCACTTCCTGGGAAGGGCTGCTGTTATAGATACTGTAATAGGGCTCAATTCGGGTGTTCATGGGGGTGGAGCTGCTGTGTGCATAATGCTGGTGCCTATCAGACGCCTTAGGACTCAGCACACTTTCCTTAGAGTGACTAGGACCACAAGCTTGGTCCACAAACTTTTTCTGAGGTTTTGGAGACAACATGTAGGCTGAATTCGTCTCATGGTGGGATGACTTGTTCCTATTGACTTCCAGGCTGCCTTTGCCCATGGCCCGAAGTCTCGTCTTCTGCTTGCAGCAGAAAAAGATGAGTGCTACATACTGCAGGCACCAGAAGACTCGTCTCCGAAGCCCTGTGCTGTTGCGGGAATATATAAAAGGATTTAATCCAGATTTGAAAAAAATGAGAGTAAACCCACACAGCTCAAACTGGTAGAGGACAAATCCACCTCTGCTGGACAGCATGTCCTGCACCAAAGAAATGCCCAAGGGCAGGCAGCAAACCAGTACTGAAAGGACAATGACGATGCACGTCACCACTGCCCTGGAGTCTTTGGTTGTGGACAGGTTGACTGCTGACACTAGCTGGAGCCCGCCAGCAGTAGTGGTCAGTGGCTGGCCAAGATGCTTTGCATAGCCATGCATCTGGACGTGCTGTGGCTTGCTGTAGCTCTGGTTCCTGTACAAGGCAGGCATGGAGCTCTGCATGCCCTCCTTGGCCATCGTGGCCAGGGGTTCCACAAAGGGCTGTGGTCTGGAGCCATCTACAGCCACCACAGGTGGACATTTCCTCACGTGGGCATTCCTCCGCAGTGCTTGGGCGATCATGACATAGGAAACAGACACCACGGCTACACAGCAGATGAAGTCAATGACATAAAGGTAGAGGATTATCTTGCCCTCGCCGCTGGCAACACTGGACATGGGCAAGCAGAGTCGGGAGCCACGAGTTTTGAGTGTGGCCAAGGTGGCCAGAGTGAAACTGGTAGCCCACAGGAGCAGAGTGAGAAGAAGGGTGCAAGGAAAGGAGGCTGTGAGGTGTGGCTGCTTCCCCAGCACCATGCGCAGCCGGTGCAGGGCGATGACCGCCACTGTCTTGAGCGACATGATGATGAAGCCGGAGCTGGTGAGGTGGAAGGTGAAGCAGAAGGCACCCGGAGCGCCTCGGGCCAAGTCAAAGAACAGGACAAAGGCAAACATGGGGGCGGCCACCCCACAAATAAAGAGATCGCAGAAAGAGAGATTGAGGATCATGAAGTCAAAGTTCGTCCTGAATTTCCTGAGGGCAGGGTCGAAGAAGGACAGGAGGACGATGAGGTTACCGTAGGAGCCCAGGCAGAAGATGAGGGCCAGCAGGGTGACGCAGGCCGCCAGCGTTACGGCGTGGGTCGCCTCCCGCAGCTCCCCAGGGCCGACACCGGTGCTGCCGTTCCCGCCCAGCGGCAGCAGAACAGCCCCGGGGGGCTCCTCCTCGCCCTCTGACTAGCAACCCTCCTCACAGGTCTACGCAACCAGCC
>VWYK01108587.1:0-19939 GCA_013399775.1 Semnornis frantzii
ATTCTGTGATTGCGTGGCCAAGGTGACACAGGAAGGTGCAATGGTGGTGCAGTGACATCAGTTCCCTCTGACCTTAGGTGCCAGCGTGGGCATAAAGTGTAATTTAGGTCCATATTTTGCCGAGCAATTCAGTACCAGTAGAAATTGAGTGTTGGAGAAATTACAAGTGAAGTGAATACCTTAGAAAACACAATCAAGTTTATAGTTGATTTTCTTAATCTGAAAACTCATGACAGATATTTTTTCAGTCTGAATTAATGATACTGTTGAATAGTGACAGAGTTGCAGATCAGGTGCCTAACCCAAGGGCGAGAAGACATGTGCCTTATCTGTACAGTTGAGGGCGACATCAGTATACCATTTAAAAAAACTTTGGTGGACATCTCTGTCTCTGTAGCTTGACTCAAACATATAAATTGGAGGTGTGAAGTTAGGCAATTTCTCAAGCACAATATGGCCAGGCACAGAGAGTGGTGGTGAATGGAGCCACATACAACTGGCAACTGTCACTAGTGGTGTGCCCCAGGGATCAGTGCTGGGCCCAGTTCTGTTCAATATCTTCATTCATGATGTGGGTGAGGAGATTGAGTTCTCCATCAGTGAGTTTGCAGACAACACCAAGTTGGAAGCAAGTGTGGATCTGTTAGAGGGCAGGAGGGCTTTGCAGAGGGACCTGGACAGGTGGGCACAGTCCAGTGCCAGGAGTTTTAGCAAGTCCAAGTGCCAAGTTCTACACTTTGGCCACAACAACCCCATGCAGTGCTACAGGCTGAGGACACAGTGGCTGGAGAGCAGCCAGGCAGAGAGGGACCTGGGGGTGCTGGTGGACAGCAGCTGAACATGAGGCAGCAGTGTGCCCAGGTGGCCAAGAAGGCCAATGGCATCCTGGCCTGGATCAGGAACAGTGTGGCCAGCAGGACCAGGGCAGTCCTTCTGCTCTGTACTCAGCACTGAATAGGCAACACCTCGAGTGCTGTGTCCAGTTCTGGGCTCCTCAAGATAAGAAAGATGTTAAAGTGCTTGAACATGTCCAGAGAAGGGCACCAAGGCTGGTGAGGGGCCTGGACTACTGCCCTGTGAGGAGAGCCTGAGGGGGCTGGGGGCCTGCAGCCTGCAGAAGAGGAGGCTCAGGGCAGACTTTATTGCTCTCTACAGCTACCTAAGGGGAGGTTGTAGCCAGTTGGGATTGGTCTCTTCTCCCAGGCAAGCAGGGACAGAACAAGAGGACACAGCCTCAAGCTGTGCCAGGGCAGGATGTTTAGGGTGGATGTTAGGAAGAAGTTCTTCAGAACAAGAGTGATTGGCATTGGAATAGGCTGCCCGGGGAGGTGGTGGAGTCCCCATCCCTGGAGGTGTTTAAAAGGAGGTTGGATGAGGCACTTGGTGCCATGACTTAGTTAGTTAGAAAGGTTAGGTGGTAGGTTGGACTTAATGATCTTAGAGGTCTTTTCCAACCTGGTTGATTCTGTGATTCTGTGATACCCAGTTCTAAAACTAATGCCCAGATCTGAAAATTTAGGTAATGACACTCCTGTTAAAATCGGTCAACAATTTCTGCTCTGCGTTTGTGGAACTGGGCGCCCCTTGCCCAGGCATGATCTTCTCTGCAGCTTAAATTGTCACAGCATCAAAACAAGATTCATCAGCAAGTGTGACAACAGCATATAATCCATGGAGATAAATGTGAATGTTAAAATCACTTGCACTGTCAAGATGACAAACTGTCATAGAAGCAAGATGTGGCAGTGCAAGTGGTATTTCTGAACTGAGAAAAAGATATTGTTCTCCAATCATGTAAAGGGAAAATTATCTCAGGGCTATGCAGAAGGGCATTTGCTGGTGCCAGCTTTCTGTTTCAGTGGTTAGCTGTCTTTTGGCAATCTGCCATCTAATAGCTCACTGCATGCCCACGGGGCATTTTGTTTTTGGAGAGACATAATGTTAGTGCAAGAGCAGAGCTGGTATCAATGCCTGATGCCAGTGACATGGAACAGAGGCTCTCAGAGTGTCTTGCACATTGGTCTGTCTAGCCAGTCAGACACTGCAGGCTCTGTCCTTGTTTCTGCCTGTGGGGTCTCAGAGCTAGAATTAGCGTAACAGGGAGCATTTTTCAGATTTATTTTTGAGGAAGCTGCTACATAGCTTTTGTTGTTGCTGTAACTGCTGCAGGAATGCTGTGGAATGTGGAATTAGAATTTAGGTAGTCCGAAGGAAGAAGTCTGCATTCAGAGATGAGCCACACAGTGGCAAGAAGTAAGAAGTGCAAAGGTTTCACAAGCAACCGTAAAGTCTGCTGACCCTTTTGGTTTGACACTCGCATACCTTCAAGAAGCTGATTCACTTCCCTTTCAGAGAGTAACTATGCCCTGTTACCTAGAGAATACGTAACTAATGGGAGACATCAACCATCGAGAATTTCGGACATGATATTAGAAAAAAAAGAGATTCCCATGTAAGCAAAACTGTTGTGATTTGCCCCAAGAACACACAGAATCACAGAAACATTCAGGTTGGAAAAACCCCTCGGGATCACCAAGTCCAATCCAGGACCCTACTCCGTAAGGTGCACTCTAAACCATATCCCCAAGCACCACATCCAAATGACCTTTAAACACACCCAGGGTTGGTGACTCCACCACCCCCCTGGGCAACACATTCCAATGCCTGACCACTCTTGCTGGGAAAAAAATTCTTCTTAATATCTAGTCTAAACCAACCCTAAACAGGTTTGCTCCAACAGGTTGCCCTGAGAAGCTTTGGATGCACCATCATTGGAAGTGTTCAAGGTCAGGTTGGATGGGGCTTTGAACAAGCTGATCTAATGACAGATGTCCCTGCTCATGGCAGAGGAGGTGGACTGGATGAGTTTTCAAGCTCTCTTCCAGCTCAAACCATTCTGTGATTCCTTGGAACACACAGTGTTGGCTATGGGACCTGTCCCCCTGTGAGTGGTGGTGGTTGAGTGTACCAATTTGGTTGAAGTGAACTGTCCACTCTGTGTACTCATTGCTCTGTTACCTGGACTGCTGTTCCCTCGAGTAGCCAGGCAAAGGCAAACTACCTGAAGGTTGTGCCTTTTCACCCCCTTACAGAAGCACAGGAACATTCAGGTTGGCAAAGCCCCTCAGGATCACCAAGTCCAACCTATAACCCTACTCTACAAGATTGACCTTAAACCCATATCCCCAAGCACCACATCCAAATGACTCTTAAACATATCCAGGGTTGGTGACTCCACTATCTCCCTGGGCAGCTCATTCCAGTCCTGGACCACTCTCTCCATGAAAAACTTTTTCCTAGTGTCCAATCTAACCCTCCTCAACTTGAGGCCATTCCCCCTTGTTCTGTCTCCAGTTACCTGTGAAAAGAGACCAGCCGCAGCCTCTCCACAATCTCCAGGTAGTTGTAGACAGCAACCTGTAGATGGTCTCCCCTCAGCCTCCTCTTTTTCACACTAACCATCCCCAACTCCCTTAGTTGCTCCTCATAAGATTTATTTTTCAGGCCCTTCACAGCTTTGTTGCCCTCCTCTGGACCCACTCCAACACCTCCATATCTCTCTTGTAGTGAAGTGCCCAAAACTGAACACAACACTCACGCTGTGGCCTCACCAAAGCCAAGTCCAAGGGGACAATCACCTCCCTGCTCCTGCCGGACACAGCATTTCTAATCCCAGCCAGGATGCCATTGTCCTTGGCCGCCTGGACAGCCTTGACATGTTGCTGTCACTTAGGTTAGACAAGTGTGGGAACAAAGTTCTCTGCTGTCAAGTAGTCACCTATAGACACCACCAGTATTTAGTCCCTTGACATAATACCTTAGGGCAGTAGGTGGGCAGCTGAATCACATCCAGGGATCAATCACTGCCTTACCTGTTCTGCACTTTGGACACTGAAACACCTTCAATGCAAAGTATGTGGTAGATGGAAGATATAATGGTCTGCCTGAAGGTCAGGAGGTGCAGAGGTGGGGTTCTCCTATGTCTGGCAGAAGCAAGGCCCCTGGTGATCTCCGATTTGCTTACAAGCAGTGGATTTTTTTGAAGTTGACAGGGAGCTACTCCTGTAAGATTGGATAATTCACTGAACGCATATGGCACAGGACAGGAGGCACTAGGATTTCCACTGCTAAGTTGCTTTGTGCCAAGGTGGGGGGAAAATCTGCATTTACCCCTTTTTTTTTTTTGCCTTTGTCTCAACTCCCAAAATTCCATGGAGGAAGCAGCCATTCAGATGGCACAGTCTGTACACCATGGCCCTAAACAGAACTCAGCTTGGACTAGAGGCAGCCACTGAAGAGGGAAAAAACCCAACAGCTCTTTCTTACTAAAGCATTCCTGTGATGGATTTACCTCCAGCATTCTTGGTTCTTGTTTCTAGTAATTAATTAGCTGAACTGCAAAAAAATGCCTGCCTTGTTTGTAGGCTGGAGCTGGGGTGTGGACGTAGCCCAGTGGCCCTGAGAACCGAGCTGGACAAGGGAGCCATTCCAACAGTATTTGCTCTGCTTTCTCTCATGTTCAGCCCCACTTTATACACAATTCTTCTACAGCATCTTCTATTTCCAGGGTTTGTTAACTAGCCTGAGTGAATCTCCCAGCATCTGCACACATGGTTATACCCTGATATTGAGGATGATGTGAGGTGCCAGGTAAAGTAAGTGATGGCCCTGCTGAGAGCATACTGCACTGGGGAATACAGTCCTAATCTCCTCTCTGTCCTGACTTCTAACTTCTATGTCATCGTTCTTCTAATACTTGATGCCATCTTAATTCTTTTTGTTATCCTTAACATTTTCCATCAATGAAGTATAATAAATGTGAGTTAGTGCCAGCAAGGAGAACCACAGGAGTCCCTTTAGCCTCTGTGCCACCACAGCTGTATCCATTCCTTTGCATTTGAGTTTTATCAGCAGTAAGATTAGGGAAGTATGAAGTACGCTCTTAAGAGATCTCTCTGCATGCACTTCTGGTCTGAAGACCTCTGTGTGCATGTGTGTGTATGTGTATATATATAATAGGCAGAGATCAACATTAGGTGGTGCCATGAAAAGCCATGCATCAGGAGGACATCAGAGGATGAATGTCAAGTGTAAATTCAAACATAAATCAAGAGACATAGTCTGGGGGTTCCCTGGTTTTGAGTAAGGCAATGTACACCTGAGTGCTTGATGAAGGTTGTTACTTTCCAGCCATGGAGAAAGACATAGAAATGTGATTGCCCCAACAGCTTTCCTTTAGCACCTCTGGCAGTTTTGGAAGAGTTTAGATATTGGAGTGGTTTAGAACCTCATTCCGGAATGGGCTAGTCCAGATTCTGAACTAAGGCTCAGGGAATAACCTGAGGACACATTGCCATTAGCTTTCTTCTATCAATTTTGATGGTTCAGACAGTCAAACAAGAAGAGAATTGCCATTGATGTCACTGGAAAGAGTTTGACCTGTGAACTCAAATGCAGCAACTTCACATGCTCAGAACCCAGATATAAAGAGGAGCAAAAATCAAGGCCGAGTTACCCTTTGATAATCTGTTATGATATTTCACACCTTTGTTTTGTGCCTTTGTTTTTCATTTTGTACTCTTAATTCACCTGATGAAGTTTGCATACAGAAGTGGATGTCATGTGTAAGCTGAGTTCCTTGTTTTTTTCTTTTGCCTGTCACTGGCTGCATGTTCTCTATTGATGTCTTGTTCCTGGTACTTGACACTGACCATCTTGTCTGTGAAAGGAAGCACTCCAGCTGACTTGCCTGATAAGAAGAAAGGAAAGTTTGCTTGGTTTAGTCACTCCACAGAAACCCATGGTAATGTTTCACTGCACTCTCTGTCCACGCTGCGTGTCTCTGTGTCCGTGTGTCTCGATACAGGCTGAAGTACAATGTGGCTTTTTGTATTCATGCATGTGCCTGCTGTGCTTTCTCTATTGCTTGTGCAGTGTCTCCTTCACGTGCTAAAGACAATAAGCTGCTCTGCAAATTGAGGTCTTGCTAATGTTTAAAAAATGGGTTCCCATTTGCAAATAAGCTCAAAAATATCTTGAAAGTGCTTTGCCTCATCTTCAAAGATGACTTGCAAAATATTAATGTTTTGGGCTTAGTCTGGACTGAAAATTTTAATTATGAATGCTGGGTCTTCTTACAACTTACTTAACTCTTTGATTTACAACAAAATGTGGATTCAGCTGTTTCCTTAAGTTGCTTTTCCAAATAAAGATCATCAAAACATCTGGTCTCCATAAGGGAATGAGCACTGTTAGAGTACAGTGTGGCATAGCTATGCCGAGAGTGCCAGATAGTCCATTCTTTCATGTAGTCCTCAGAACACAGCACAGTAACTTTAAATTGCCCTGAGATGTGTGTTATAGGCATGGGAATTACTGGGATGGGATGGTGAGGACAGGCTGAGGGAGCTGGGGGTGTTCAGTCTGGAGAAGAGAAGACTCCAGGCAGACCTAATAGCAGCCTACCTGTACCTGAAGGGGGCCGCAAGAAGACTGCAGAGAGACTGTTTGCAAAGGCCTGCAGGGACAGGATGAGGGCAGTGGCTTCAGACTAGAGCAGAGCAGATTGAGATTGAGTATTTGGAGCAGATTCTGCACCATGAGGGTAGTGGAACACTGGAAGAGGTTGCCCAGGGGGATAGTTGAGGCCCCATCCCTGGAGATATTGAAGGTGAGGCTGGACAGGTCTGTGGGCCACCTGATCTAGTTGGGGATGTCCCTGGTGACTGCAGAGGGGGTTTGACTGGATGAGCTTTGGAGGTCGCTTCCAACCCAGACTGTTCCATGATTCTGTGAAGGAAAGATACAGGCTATGAAGGACAAATAGAGGCTGAGTGCAAAGTGGGTTGAGAGTAACCCTGAAAAAAAAGACTTGGGGGTGCTGATTGATGAGAAGCTCCCCATGAGCCAGCAGTGTGCTCATACAGTCCAGAAGGCAGCTGCGTGCTGTGCTGCCTTGGGAAGTGATTCTTCCCATTTGCCATTTTGTGAGATCCTGTCTTGAATTCTGTATCCAGTTCTGGTGTCCCCATCACACGCTGTCCCATCAGTGTGGAGGGGAGCAGATTCTCAGAGGGCTTCTAACAGGCTGAATCTTAGGAAGAAGTTCTTCAGTATGAGGGTGGTAAGGCTCTGCAACAGGTTGCCTGGAGAGATTGTGGATGCCCCCTCCCGAGGTGTTGAAGGCCAGGCTGGATGAATCCTTGAGCAACCAAATCTAGTTGAGAGGCCTCCCTGCCAATGCCAGGGATTTTGGAGTGGATGATCTCTAAGATCCTTTCCGATCTAAGCCATTCTATGATATTTCTGTCCCAATGATTTCAAAGCAGGAAGACAGGGCCTCTTTGGAAAAACCTTCTGATACCTTTGTAGCCTCTACAAGAAAACCTGGTCCCATGGCCCATTAAACATCTGCCTAATGGAACCTATTTGTTCTACATTGCTTTCTTTTGCATCAAGGGTTCAGAACAGAGGTGGTCTTAGTATTGAGAAATGTATTCTTACAGGCTATTAGAAGCCTCTTTAACAGCTGATAATGCATGCTCTCAGGTTTCATTTGAGATGTGTATCCAGCAGCTAGTAGAGGTCTTGTCCTCAAGTTCTACCAGGCATCTGAGAGCTCTGTATAACTCCTCCAGAATTCAGTTTTAAATATAATTCTTCATTTCTTGTGTATTTGGAAAATGAGAGGGGAAGAAAGAGAACACATACCAGATCCATCCATTGTTATGGATGGATGCTTATAAATTAAGGAGTTGTTTGAGCTCATATAGGAGCTGGGAGCAACTGGTGGAATGAAAATGATGGTCCAGGGTTGTGTTGGTTGGTTTTTTGGTTGGTTTTTTGTTTTTGTTTTTTTTTTTCCATCTGCAGAAGCAAAGAAAATATTGAGGTTTGATAACAGATTGAAAATGTAACAGGTTGTTGAAGTCAGATAAGATAGATTCACAGCTAAGCTTGCTTTCATTCTGTTTGTTCCATGACACTTCTGTAAAAGCCTAGAAGATTCTGTCCAGCTCTCAGTTGACAATAGCTAACATACATTCTCCACCACAGTTCATATTCATTAGCTGATTCTGTTGTATTATCTGAGTGGGACAGAGAGTCTGAGTTCCCCTCTCATCTCCATAGGTCCAGTGTACAAGTGTAAGCTTGAAACCCATTAATGGTTAATATGTGAAGATGCTGCGTCAGTGTTACTGATGTGATACTTGCTGTCATCCTAACAGCAGCCATTTGTCTGAAACTTTGTCAGTCTGGGCATTTTGTTTGGCATTCTAATCATTGCAAAGAAAGGTTGAAAAGGCATTGAGGTGGTTGGGCTGGTGCAAGTAAAGGAACAGGGTTTAAAAGTGTTCCAAAGTGTTCCATTGAATCAAACAAAAGCTTCTTGTTGTCTTTGTCAGGTTCTCTAATTTTCAATGATCCTCATTCATAAAATCCCCAGGAACTGACTCTGAAAGAGAGAAGCTGCTTTTTTGCCTTTTTTTTTCTTTTTTTTTTCAGCATTTGAGTGAGCTCTCTATATTCCTGAAGCCCACCTCCTCAACCTGTGCAGGGGGGCACTAGGGCTTACTCAGCCAATCACTTAATCCTCAGCAGCTACAGCTGAGAGTCTTTTCATTAACTCGGTTCCTTCTCTCATGTGGTTTGTCAACAGGTGTGCCAGGTTCTAATGGTCAGCCTTCTCTTTTTCTTCCCTTTGACTCTTACAGTGAGCATGCCCACCAGTGAGACCGAGTCCGTGAACACAGACAACGTTCCTGGAGCCGACATGGAAGGCGAAAACTGCGGTGCTAGGCTGGCGTGAGTACAGCTAACAGATCGGGGCGGGCGGGCGGGCGGGCGCTGAGCTGCCTGACCTAAAGCCAGGGCAATCCTCGGGGCCTTTAAGGGCAAGAGAGCCCCACAGGAGATGGAAGGAGAGAGTGCAGATCTATTGATCCCACTTCTTATCTTAATTGCCATGTAAACTCACTGTGGAGGCTAGTAGGGAACCTGTGCCTTTACAGAGATATAAGTAAAGCACAGAGTGCCCAGGATAATCGTAGGATTGTCAGGGCTGGAAGGGACCTTGAGGATCAGCTAAGCTCCCACCCCCCCTGCCGTGGGCAGGGACACCTCATACTAGATCAGATTGCTCAGAGCCACATCCACTCTGCCCTTAAAAACTCCAAGGGATGAGGCTTTCAGCCTCACTGGGCAGCCTGTGCCAGTCTCTCATCACTCTCATGCTGAAGAACTTCTTCCTAACATCTAATCTAAATCTACCCTCTTCTAGCTTGGATCCATTTCCCCCAGTCCTGTCACTACCAAACACCCTAAAAAGTCCCTCCCCAGCTTGCTTGTAGCCCTCTTCAGATACTGGAAGGCCACAACAAGGTCTCCTCAGAGCCTTCTCCTCTCCAGACTGAATAACCCCAACTCTCTTAGCCTGTCTTCATAGGAGAGGAGCTCCAGCAGATTAAGTTCTGCTTAATAGCTAAAAGAAGAACTGATGGATAACAGAGTTCTTATTTTAAAATTCCTCTTTGGAGAGAGGTAATCAAATCTAATCTATGTAGACCAAGGAGCGGAAATGTCTGGTCTATTTTAATTTCTCTAACAATTCTGGTACATGTTACAGTGTCTTGTAATAGAAATACATGGATGGTAACTCCCATCCTGCAGCCTCAATTGCAGCCTTCAGATGATGAGCACAATACTGTAGTGACAAAGTACATCTGTTTGAAGAGAGTAATGCCTCCTTGAAATTGCACCAGTTGAGTTAATGGAGATGCTCAAGAGCAAATGAGACAGCACTTGTAGCATACCATATCATGTAGTACATGTTTTAACATCACAGAGAGCACAAGGATGATCAGAGGGCTGGAGCTGCTCTGCTATGAGGACAGCCTGAGAGAGTTGGGGTTATTCAGTCCGGAGAAGATAAGGCTCTGAGGAGACCTTATTGTGGCCTTGCAGGATCTGAAGGGGGGGCTACAAGAAAGCTGGGGAGGGACTTTTTAGGATGTCAGGTACTGACAGGACTGGGGGGAATGGATCAAAGATAGAGAAGGGCAAATTTAGATTAAATGTTAGGAAGAAGTTTTTCAGCATGAAGGTGATGAGAGGCTGGCACAGGTTGCCCAGGGAGGTGGTGGAAATCTCATCCCTGGAGGTTTTTAAGGGCAGAGTGGATGTGTCTCTGTACAACCCGATCTAGTGTGAGGTGTCCCTGCCCATGGCAGGGAGGTTGGAGCTGGATGATACTTGAGGTCCCTTCCAGCCCTGACAATTGAGTGATTCTGTGGAGAAGAGACAAGAGGAGTCCATCCTCTCCTTTTGCATGCCTTAAACATGAAAAGACTTTATGCTGGGGAGGGATATGCTAGTCCCTCCAGATCTCCTCTGAAAATGGGCTAAACACATCAGTGCTACAGATTCTACTATGCTGGAGTATATTGATGGTCTGTCTTACCCTTGGTCATACCTTGAACCCTTCAGTGTTGATCAGATGCTCATCCTAAGTATATAATAAAGGCTATGTTTGCTCAGAACTGTGGTCCAGCTGTCCCAATGTTCTGGACCTTACAGTGACAGGAGGGCAAATATACAAGCCTGGCTGTTTCCTGCCTTGCAGTTCCATTTTACTGCTCCCAAATTGATGCTTATTGGATTAGAGGGCATGCTCTGCTCTTTTCCTTTAGTGACCGTGTTGTCCATGGATATATCTGAACCGAGTGAGGCTGTCTGCCTTTGTGATCTCCTGTGGCAACAAGCTGCAGAAGTTCACTACCTGCCGTATAGACAACTACTCTCTTATGTCTGTTTTAAGCTCATCTGTTACTCCTTTCTGTCAATGTCCTCTCCTTCTAATCCTGTGAGCTTTGGTGATCAACAGTTCCACTTTCAGCTTATCTATCACTTATGACTTCCTAAACTTTGATTGTATCTCACACACACCCTTGGTGCTCTCCTATACAAAGTGAAGAGAAGGAGATTTTATCTGCATTACAAGATAGGATATGTGGAATATGTTGTAAATTAAATCTGATGTCCTGGGTCAGCCAGGGACTTACAGACCCCAGCAGAAATTGTTTGTGATGGCTTTCTTTCACCTGCCTGCTGTTGCCTACCTGCTGGTCCTTTTAGTTTAGGTTATGGACTCATGCCTCAAGAAACCAGGCTAGATCTGTTTGCAGCTCTAAGGCAGTTGTAGCTCTTGCTTTAGCATCTCACCAAGTCACTTGTGCTCTTGTCACATTGCAGGAAGCAGCAGCTGGATATGTGACCACTTCTTCCAGCTGGATCCAATTTGGAGAACCATCTCTATTCTGTAGTTATGGCTCCTGACACAATGGGTCCCCTGGTGCTACACAGCGCCAACAACAATGGCAACCGTTCCTATAAAGTTGCATGTATTTTTAATATTACAGCTTGCAGTCATTTAATGTCCTTAATCCCAAAGGATCCTAAAGCACTTTAAGAACTGTAAAAGCAGGGGTTGTTTCCACAGCATTAGAGTTCAGCCACCTTCAGGGTAGAATGAGAAAAGAATTTAACCCCACAGTGCACAAGTGTATGAAGGGTAACTTCTTTTGCGCAAAAACTGCACAGGGGATTTTGGCAAGCAGAACGTAATTATCTTAGCTGGAATGTGGTCAGGAGAGTTGAAGTTAAAGCCAACTGTAAACATCATGACTTAGAATAGAGTTTACTTAAAATAGCCCAACATGCCCACAGGAGAATGGCAGTACTGTGATCTGGCACCACGATCACTGTACTGCTGGCATTAGGTGAAGGGATGGCTACATCCAACGCATTGCAGGGCAGGAGACACAGGAGAATGCCAGTTAAACAGAGCTGCTTTTCTTCTTTCAGTATTGTAGGTGTTAAAGGAGGGCCCTAAGTTTCCCCAGAGCAGGACACGTAAGATTCAGGGAGATAAAGAGTTTCCTTGCTGGGTGATGCATAGTAGAAGGCATTAAAGTCTCTTCTTGAGAAGGTTGGTTTTTTTCCCCTTACCCAAGGACAGCTGAGATCATCAAGGCCTCACTCAGATTGCTTTTCATCTCTCAAAGTTGGATAGGTTCTTTCATCCAGGGCAGTTAATGGCTACATCATTGTATTTTCGATTCTGGGGTAAAGTACAGGTCTTGCCAGTGTTTCACACTTTTCTAGCCTGTTTCAGACTTGTAGAGGTGTAAATTCCTGATTTTACCAATAACTAAGATATGCTTTTGATTCTGAAGCTTGGAGTACATCCTGGGTTGCTCTGTTACTACACCAGACACTTGGGCAGGTTTCCCAGTTTCAAGAAGTATAAGGTCTTCTTCTCATGAAAACCCTCCGTAGGCAAACATTCCTGCTGGAATATATCAAATGTAAGCAAGATCTCTTTATTTATTATTTTCTTCTATTAGAGCCGAAGAGACTCAGAATTTTGCCCAGTGGAGAGGAGGAGCCTGAGAGGTGATCTTATCCGTGGTTATCAATATGTAAAGGCCAAGGGCCCAGAGGATGGAACCAGGCTCTGCTTGGTGATGCCCAATGACAGGACAAAGGGCACTGATGGAAGTTGAGGCATAGGAAGTTCCATGGAAACATGAGGAAAAATGTTTTCACTGTGAGGGTGACAGAACACTGGAACAGGCTGCCCAGGGGGGTTGTGGAGTCTCCTTCTCTGGAGATTCTCAAGACCTGCCTGGATGTGTTCCTGTGTGATCTGTTGCAGGTGGTCCTGCTCTGGCAGGGGCGTTGGACTGGATGAGCTTTTGAGGTCCCTTCCAGCCCCTGACACTCTGTGATTCTGTGATAATTCATTTGGGAAGTCAGCTGAGCTTTTCAAACAATTTCCTCATCCAGTAGTAGTGACTTTGATTAAGCATGAATAATTATAGTTATGTCATCCTGTTCTCTTACAGCTGAAGATTAGGCCCAGAGTTGTGAGCAGTCATCTGTCTCTTGGATTTGGTTTCAAAGTTGAACTGGGTGAACAACTTCTGTTCCTTTGAAGTCTGACAAGGAACTTCAACAGGTGAGCCTGAACTCACCTGTTGAAGATGAGTCCCCGTTTTTACCCACCTGCTAAAATCACTTGGGGACCATGATTCCCCATTGCCTTTTCCTGCACTGGGCAGAGGCTGCACTGGGCAAGCTGTAGCAACACATAACTGAAGCAGCAGAGAGGTTTTAAGTAAAACGTAATATTTTTATTTATTTAATGACATCAGGCTGCCAGGGCATTAAACTACCCAAGCAGCACCACCACAGCTGAGCTTGCCAGCAGAATGCACTCATGATGGAAGGAAAACAGTACCCAAGAGACTGAAAGAAAAAAGCATTTTTGTTGGAGATGACTTAGAATTACTGGCTGTTCTTTCTGCTCTTATAAAAAGAGCTGTGCAGCTTTGAAAGGCTACGGCTTTGAATGACAGAAAGATCTGCTTGGGAAGCTAGGCTCAAGCATGCCTTTTGGAAAAGGAGATGTCTGACAGCCTTTGTTAGGTCCATGGGGACATGTGCTATGGGAGGTCACAATGTTAGAGGTTGGAAGGGACCTCCAGAGATCATAGAGTCCAACCCCCCTGCCAAAAGCAAGATCACTCAGGGTGGTCTGTACAGGAATGCATCCAAGTGAGTTTTGAAGGTCTCCAGAGAAGGAGATTCCACAACCTCTCTGGGCAGCCTGCTCCAAGGCTCCACCACTCTCACCATGAAGAAGTTTGTCCTCATGTTGAGGTGAAACCTTCTGTGTTCCAGTTTGTATCCATTGCTCCTTGTTTTATTGCTATGCACCACCAGAAAGAGCTCGGCCCTCTCCACTTGACACCCACCCCTCAGATATTTATAGACATTGATCAGATCCCCTCTCAGCCTTCTCCAGAATAAACAGCCCCAGGGCTCTCAGTCTTTCTCCACAGGAGGGATGCTCAAGTCCCCCAGATCTCCTCGTGGCTCTCTGCTGGACTCTCTCTAGCAGGTCCCTGCCTGTCTTGAGCTGGGGAGCCCAAAACTGAACGCAGCATTCCAGGTGTGGTCTCACCAGGGCAGAGCAGAGGGGAAGAAGCAGCTCCCTAGCCCTGCTGGCCACACTTTTCCTGACACACCCCAGGATGCCATTGGCTCTCCTGCCCACAAGGGCACATCACTGGCCCATGCAGAACTTGCTGCCCACCAGCACTCCAAGGTCTGTCTCCATGGAGCTGCTTTCCAACAGGGCAATCTCAACTCGTACTGGTGCCTGTTGTTATTCCTCCCCAGATGCAGGACCCTTCACTTGTCCTTATAGACCTTCATGAGGTTTGCATTCATCCAGCACTCAGCCTGTCCAGATCTGGTTGGATGGCAGCACAGCCTAAGGGGTGTCAGCCACTTTCCCCAGTTTTGTATCATCAGGGAACTTGCTGAGGGTGCACTCAATGCCCTCATCCAGGTCACTGATAAAGATACTGAACAAAACTGGACCCAGTACTAATCTGTGGAGAACACTGCTGGCTACAGGCCTCCAACTTGACTCTGTGCCACTGCTGGCAACCCTCTGAACTCAGTTGTGGAGAAGTTTTCAATGCACGTCACAGCCCAACCCTCTATGTCACATCTCCTGAGCTGTTCTGTCAGGATGTTATGGGAGACAGTATCAAAAGCCTTCCTGAAGTCAAGGCATATCACATCCACAGCTCTTCATCTACCCATTTGGTCATGATCAGGAGACTACCTATCAAACGGAAGTTATCTCCTACTGATTGATGGTCTCAAAGAAGCTTTGATTTCTCTCGTATCTGTACTATAGATACATAGAAACTGCCTTCAGCAGGTGTGCTCTCTGGGGCAACGTCAGTCTTCCACCCAGGAGGAATCTAACATCTAATCTCTGCTTCTTGTGTAAATCCAGTTTCCTAGAACTAAAACAAACAAACCCAAAAAGTCCTTACTCATATTGATTCCTGATGTAATTCCACTGCCATCAGGAAAGCTGGGGCAGGGAGTAGTTCCCTTCCCTAAGATGGGTCTTGGTTCTGTCAGGCACCTGAATTTGAAAAAGGTTTCCACAGAACATTGGCAAGTGTCCCACAGGTTCCACAGTATATCAGCCCTGTCGTGGTGTTGCCTTGTACTGCACTGCAATACTGCACAGCAGTTTTTATCCTCAAAGACAACATCTGGAAGTAGAGTTTTTCTCAACCTTTGATGTGTCACAGACTTAATAACCTGTTTCAGCTGGGTACAAAGAAACAAGGAGCAAAGGATATCTGTTTACAGCAGAGCCTTATACCCAGGGCTTCTCTCATGGTTTGAGTCATCCAACCAGCAACAAAACAGCCACTCACTCCTACCCCACTCTGGTGGGATGGAGAGAAAAAAACACAACAAAAGGCTTGAGGGTCAAGACAGGTGACAAAGAGGGCTCACTCACCAGGTGTGATTGCAGGCTAAAGACAAACAGGGCTTGGAGAAAGAAAATCAATTTAAACAACAAATCTGCCACCAATTCAGCAGCTGAATCAATGATAAAGACAACTTAGAAACACCTTCCCTCCACCCCTCCCTTCTTCCTGGACTCGCTACCTTGTCCCCCTCAGTGGCACAGAGGGGCTGGGAATGGGGGTTGTGGTCTGTGCCAGTTAATTCCATGTTTTTCCTGCCACTGCCTCTTCCTCAAAGGGAAAACTCCTCACAATCCTCACCCGTTGCAAAGTGATGCCCCTCCCATGGGAGACAGTCCTCCGTGAACTTCTCCCACTAGCATGGATCCCTTCTGTGGGCTGTAGACCTCCCAGAGACAGACTGCCCTGGTGCAGGCTTCAGGCACAGTTCCCTGCTCCAGTGTGGGGGCTTCCATCAGCCACAGATGGGATTCTGCCCCAGCGCTGATCTCTAAGGGCTGCAGAGGATCAGCCTTCCAGCTCACCACAGGATGAAAGGTAATGGCTACTCAAAGTCACTCCTCCACTTCTTCCTCACTGACTTCTATTTGCATGGTTGTCTCTCTCACCTCCCTCTCCTCTCCAAAACAAAGGAATTCATCCAACAGGGTTTTCCCCTCTTAAATCTGTTACTGCAGAGATGCTGACTGGCTCAGCCTTGGCCAGAGGCAAGCCTGACTTAGAGCTGGGGGAAGTTCTCAAAGTTTCTTACAGAAGCCATGCAAGTAAGCCCCACTTCTGCTGGCAAAATCCCACCAGACACATGTAAGCCCAACATTACTTCCCAAGAGCAAGTAATTTCCCTGTGCCTTGGTGGTTACTGGTGTGCAGGATGTGGATTGTTGAGGACAGGCCATTGCTCACAGTCAGTAGTAATCTGTCCCAGCTGGGACGTCAACCTGTATAATCTTCTCAGACAACCAAAATGTTCATTTTCTACTACAGATCTGAGCAGCACAGGAGAACTTTCATACACGTGTATTAGTTAAAAAAGACCTTTGTGGAAACTAATGTTCCACAGATCCTTGAGAGAAAAGTGAAGCACTTGAGCTCAGAGGGGGAAAGAGCTTAGAATGATCTGCTTTCAGCAAAACAATAAAGCTACTTGACTTTTTCATCTTGGCTAGCATGTCCATGAGTTTGGGGGACAGTGGAATTGACTTTTCCACCAAAGAGGGTTAAAACAGTAAAACA
Source organism: Semnornis frantzii (assembly GCA_013399775.1). NCBI lineage: Eukaryota > Metazoa > Chordata > Aves > Piciformes > Ramphastidae > Semnornis > Semnornis frantzii. The sequence goes on from VWYK01108587.1 coordinate 16,602, forward strand.
GGATACACCAAAAAGAGCAACCTACACTGGCATTCCAACTAGAAACAGGCTGTCCTGAAAATATTACAAGCAATGGAATCTTTCCCTTCCTGCTGAACCATCAGTGATTTTTCCTTGGTGCTTCTCTGTCTGGGAAAAATAATTCCTATGCAGTTTTTGCAATAGTCAGCTTTGGAGCCAGTGGTGAAGGCCAAAGAGTCAGATTGCTTGCAGGTTCACTATAGCTGCTGCTGGTTTTCAGCTAATGGGAAGATAACTTCCTTCTTTGAGGACCAAAGGTTCCACTGCATCTGGAGCTGTGTCAAGAAAAGTCTCCAAAGAGCTCTGAAACCACTGCCAACTGCAGCAGAAGAACACAGAGGATTGACCCTTAGGTGTCAGCCTCAGCTGCTGCTCTCCAACTGATTGTGAGCAAGGTGCTTTTGATATTCAGTCAGCTCTAGCTATATGTCTAAAGGACAACAGCATGCCCTTGTGGAGGAGAAATTATCTTCCTACTTCAGATTCTGTGACAGGCCTTGCCTGTGATTTGCCACAAAGACAACAAGATCACCCACTAAACACTGGAAAACTGCCTGTTTGTCTTCCCAGCCTTGAATAACAAAACAGCTTAATTTTAAACTAGACAGGTCCAGTTTTCTTAAGGAGGTTGTGCAGATTTTTACTGACCAACGACCACCTCTCTCTTAAAACCAGCATTGCTCCTCTCAGGTTACTTCTGGGAGAAGAGTAAAAATGAAGAGACTTCACTGTGTGGGCTCTACTGAAATTCAGTGATTGTCTTAGCAGGAGGATCTCAGTCTCCATTGGAGTGCAAGTTCCCCAGGGCCAGTCATCAGCTCTGTTTTGCCAGAGGCTTTTAATTAATGGTCAGAAATGAGAAATGGACTTTTTGGTACCAACTGCGTTTTACAAAGGATAGCAGGCAGGAGGACAGAGGCCCATGGCTTCTGGGTGTATCACAGAGACGTATCTGAGGCTAGAACTTAGCCCTAACCCTGCATTACGCTGTTTCAGATTCAGGTCTAATGTGTCCATTATTGGCTATTTGTGTTTCCAGAAGTCCATTTTACTCTTGAATTCTGCCTCCAAATAGAAATCTCTTCCTCCTTTCTTGTCCTGTTCTAAATATATAGCACACCCACAAGTGCTAAAGCCTTCTGCCATAGCAGGGAGGCAAGGCAGCAGGGGGAGGGTAGCTGCACTGAATGCACTTGGCTGCTGCTTATAGTGCTCCTAAGACCTAATTATGACATGCATGATGAATACCACATCTGCCACATCTTTTTTGCTTAAATAAACAAAAGACTCCCTCAACGCCACACAGCTCCCTTACTGGGAAACCACCGTCAGAGAGGTCACCAGAGGAATTCACACTCCCCAGGCTTTCACCTTTCACCAGGCAGGTCTCCCAGGACATCTCTCTTGATCTCTTTTTTTTCCCTCTATTAACCTTTTCTTATGAAAGTCCTCAGCACCTCCTTTTCAGTGGCCAGCTTTCTCCTTCAGTGTGATTTTTTTTTTCCCCCCTCTTATTTTCTTTCCCTGTTTGTGCCTGAGCTGCCTGTAAATCTGATTCATTGCAGTTTGCAGGTAGCACTTGTAAAGCAAGAATTCTCAGTGCTAGGCTGGGGTAGCTTTAAGATTAAGGATGTGTTTTGCAGGTGCTTCACTCCTTGTCCTTGTTAAAGCTTTGTCTCTGCAGTGTAATTCAGCGTTTTGTTCACCCAATGCATTATTTATTTATCAAGAGTGTTCTTGTCTGGGTGTGCAACCACACTGCTGCCTAGCATGTGGCCTAGACAGGCTGCCTGTGCCACAATAGGGATGATGTACTCAGTCCAGAGAGGGTTTTGGGGTTTGTTTTGTGTTTTTTCTTTGCTTGGCCCATCTGCTGGTGAAACATTCCTAGCACTAAACACTCTTCCCCATGAGGACACTGCCTCATTGCTAATTACCTGTCAGTGACTGAGGGCCTCGAAGAAGGATGTGACTGCAGAAAGCAGTGTGATGTGCTTTGAGAACTGCTTTGTCCTGTGTCTGCCAGCGGTGAATCCATTTTTAAGCCACTACAGGAAGACCTTTTCTGCCTCTTGTCAACAGTGAATCATTTTCCTATCATGGAGGGAACCTGATCATAGGATCATACAATCATCCAGGTTGGAAGAGACCTCCAAGATCATGCAGTCCAACCTATCACCCGGCCCTATCCAATCAACTAGACTATGGCACTAAGTGCCCCATGAAGGCTTTTTTTGAACACTGCCAGGGATGGTGACTCCCCCACCTCCCTGGACAGCCCATTCCAATGCCACTCTCTCTCTGTCAAGAACTTCCTCCTAACGTCCAGCCTCTACCTCCCCCGGCACAACTTGAGACTCTGTCCCCTTGTTCTATTGCTGCTTGCCGGAAAGAAGAGACCAACCCTACCTGGCTACAACCTCCTTTTAGGTAGCTGTAGACAGCAATGAGGTCACCCCTGAGCCTCCTCCTCCCCAAGCTAAACAACCCCATCTCCCTCAGCCTCTCCTCATAGGACTGTGCTCCAGGTTGAAGTGCTTCAACCCAGCAGAAATATCTTGTTCATAGTCACTCCCCAGCTTCTCATTCCTGTTACTGGCAGTGGATTTTGCAGCTTCTTACATAACCTCTGGCTCATGTCAATGCACCTATATATCTTTGGTTCTCTCTGCCCTTATGTATGTACTAAGAGACAGACAGAGAGGCCTTACAGGACATGTCTACCATTAGTAAGCAGGCCATGACACTGAGCTCAGAGCAGCATTGATCTGCTGGAAGGTAGAAAGGCACTTCTGAGGGGCCTGGGCAGGCTTGGTGGATAGCTGAGGCCAATGGGATGAAGTTTAACAAGGCCAAGTGCAGGCTTCTACACTGTGGCCACACTAACCCCATGTAGCTACAGACTGGGGGATGAATGGCTGGAGAGCAGCCTGGCAGAGAGGGACCAGGCAGTGCTGGGTGACAGCAGCTGGACATGAGCCAGCAGTGTGCCCAGCTGGCATGGAAGGCCAATGGCATCTTGGTTGGTATCAAGAACAGTGTGGCCAGCAGCACCAGGGCTGTCATTCTGCCCTGTACTGGCACTGGGGAGGTCTCACCTGAAGCACTGTGTGCAGCTCTGGGCCCTCAGTGCAAGAGAGACATTGAGGGGCTGGAGAAGGGCCAGAGGAGAGGATGAGATGGGGGAGGGGCTGGAGGGGAAGGCTGCTGAGGAGAGTCTGAGGGAGCTGGGGCTGTTCAGCCTGGAGGAGAGGAGACTCAGGAGGGGACCTTATCACTCTCTATGGCTAACTGAAAGGAAGTTGTAGTCGGGTGGG
>VWYK01108606.1:1819-15048 GCA_013399775.1 Semnornis frantzii
GGCCTGCCTGCCGGCTCTGAGCCCAGGTGAGCGCCGAGGCGAGCGCGGCCTGTCTGCTTCCTGCGGGGCCGAGATCTTCAGCAGGGCCCAGGACAGGGCTGTGGTCTCCGGGTGCGCTGTGACCGTAGCGCGGCAAAGCTCTGCAGTCTCTGGGGTATGGTCGTGCTCGTCGGCGGTGAGTGCAAGGGAAAGGCTGCGTAAAATTACGGGGGGGAGAGGCCCAGGGGAGGGGCCCGGGTCCGGGCTTGCCCCGCCGGGGCGGTGGTGGTGGTGTGTGTGTAACCTCCCGGGCCGTCTTTCACCTCGTTCCTAAAAAGACGGGATTCCCTCTTCGTGCCGATGATGTCACTTGCTTTAAAAGAGACAGTAGACTGGGGAACTCTCCCGACCTCTGCCGGGACACAAAATCACAGAATCGTTTTGCTGGGAAAGACCTTTAAGATCATCGAGTCCAACCGTTCGCTATCTCTACCCAGAGTGCTGCTAAACCCCTGTCCCTCAGCACCACATCTCTGCATCATTAGAACACTTAACAGGGATTCAGCCGCCCTCTTGGGGAGCCCGTTCCAGTGCTCGAGAAATTTCTTCTGACATCCAACCTAAACCCCCACCGGTGCAACTTCGTCCCATTTCCTGTCATTCTCAAAAGACACTTGGAAACTGTACATGTAGTTACATGGTAATTTTTGCCCTGCTGGAGCATCCTCTGACTGAAGGCAAAATAACCATCCCGTGAAATAAATGTCCCTCCCAACCGAAACCGTCGTATGATTTTGTGACATCTACCCCAGGAGGCCGGCGCCGAGGTTTTCACTTTCTGCTGGTGCACTGTTTCAGTAGCGGTTTACCCTCAGCCCAGCCGAGAGCACCTGAGGCAGGGAGTGTCTGGGGACTCAGGGGGCATTTTATTTTACCATAGGTCTCATTTATGTCTCACTCTCTGCAGCTGCCTGAAAGGTGGTTGTAGCAAAGTCGATGTCAGTCTCTTTTCCCAAGTAACAAGCAACAGGACAAGAGGAAGTGGCTGCAAGTTGCAGCAGGGGAGTTTAGGTTGGACATTAGGAAGAAAAATCCTTCCCCAGAAGGCTGCCTAGGGAAGTAGTGGAGTCCCCATCCCTGGAGGGATTTCAAACCTGTATAGATGTGGTGCTGAGTGGCATGGTTTAGTGGTGACCTGGCAGTGCTGGATAGACAGCTGGACTTGATCTTGAAGTTCTTTTCCAACTAAAATGATTCAGTGATTGGGAGAAGAGAATTTGGCATAGGCTGTTGTCAGCCAGAAGAAATACAATTTTTGCTTTTAAAAATACAATCCAAATAGGTTAGAATCTGCATGCCTCTTCAAAGCATCAAGCATGTCAACATTTATTATTATTTTTGGCAGGCTGTGCCTTCTCTGGGAGTGCTTAGGTCATTTCCAAAAGATGAGCAAACATACACAGGGAAAGAAATCGTTGTAGAGAAAGATGAACTGGCAAAGCCCTCTACTGCTCCATTAAAAATTTGCGGAGATGCAAACTGGATTTATATAGAATTTTCCGTTTGTTTTTGATACAGCGTAAGTCAAGAATGGCATAATTTTTAGCACCACTTGCGGTAAAATCAGTGATGTGTTAGAAGGATCTGAACCATATGCTTGCTCTTGTGCATTGTGATGTTGAAGAACAGTTTTGCTGTTTGGTTTTGTGACATAGCCACCCAAATAGTAGAATTATTCTCAAATCTTTTGTTGTTGTTACTTGATGGTACTGAAAGAGGGTAGGTTTGTACTAGATACTAGGAAGTTCTTTCCTGTGAGGATGGTGAGACACTGGGACAGGTTGCCCAGAGACTTTGAGGAGGCTCCAACTCTGGAAGTGTTCAGAGCCAGGTTGGATGGGGCCTTGAGCAACCTGGTCTAGTGGAAGGTGCCCCTGTCCAGGAGTAGTGGTTGGCACTAGATGATCTTTAAGGTCCCTTCAAACCCAAGCCACTGTATGGTTCTTTGACAGATGTATTACTTTATCTGTGAATTTGGTAGATTTCTGAACTACAATGCAGCCTTACAGGTGGGCTTTCTTTCCTTCTCTGGTTATTAAACCAATCTAATCATAGTAAAACAATATTAGTAAGAAATACGTAGCACGAAAAATCCTAGCCCAGGGGGTTTTAGACTTGTTTTTAAAATATAACAGCATCTCAAAATCCATCTCCATTTCTGTTTATGATGAAAAAGACAATTCCCTTTGCACTTGGCAACTTTATTGCATGACCCATACTGTTGCTTATAATCAGAATAATATTAGAAAAGTTTAATATATTTTGCAGCTCTCTGTGCCACCCACTTGGCAGCAAGAAACAAAAGGACACATTTATTTCTTTTTACAGACTGTCCTGTCTATTAAAGACAGTTCCAATTAGTTTGGGGACAGCTTTTCAAAATAAATTTGAGTGACCCATGGAGATGTTCTTTCTATACAATGTTGTATATAAAAAATCTGCGAAGGTCTTTTTAATTTGAGAGAGTATTGCTCATTTTTCCTGTACTAATATCAGGGACCTAGAGATACACATTGTAATCAGCTTTAGACTTTAATTGAAAGCACAAGGATGTTGAATTTTACTGTGTGATGCTTTGAATAGAAAGCATTTCAATTATGTCTGCAAGGATAATATTCTGAAAATGCAGTGTGACCTAAATTACCCTCCTTCTAAACTAAGATGGGCTTAAAATTAAGTAATGTGGACTCAGAAATAGCAGCAAACTGTTTTAACCTTAATGCCTCAGACAGGCAAGTCCTCTTGTAGTTTATCAGAGCTAAATGGATAGTTCCCAAGCCTTTGACTAATATAACTTTTCTTTCATCTTTGTGTCTGTGTGCTCTGGACCAAAAAAAAAAAAAACAAACCCAACTTGTTGCCCTCTTCTTAGCCGTTTGCAAACCTAAGAGTTTTTAAATGTTGGAGGAGTTTAACATTTTGAAGAACAATTTTTGCAGGGTTGTTATTGCTGCTCAGGCAAACAAAGTGCTTGTTTAGTGAGCCAAAAGTGGGCAGGCAGCATCACTCTATAAACACAGGCCTGGCAGCATAAAACTTGTTGAGATTTGTGTTGGTTTGGGCTGAGGTAGAGTTATTTTCTTCATAGTAGATGGTGTGGGATTGTGTTTTGGATTTGTGCTGGAAACAGTGTTGATAACACAGGGAAGTTTTAGTTACTGCTGTGCAGTGCTTACACAATCAAGGCTGCTTCTGTTCCTCACCCCACCTGGGAGGGGACACAACAAGGACAGCTGACCTCAGCTGACCAGAAGAATATTCCAGACCATGGCATCGAACTCAGCAGAAACAGTTGGGGGAAGAAGGAGGGGATGTTGGGAGTGATGGTTTTGTCTTCCCAGGTCATTGTTACATGCAATGGGGCTCTGCTCTCCTGGAGATGACTGAACACCTGCCTGCTGATAGGAAGTGTGGTGATTGAATTACTTGGTTTGTTTTGCTTGTGTGTGCACTTTTTTTTTTTTTTTTTAACCTTTTAAACTGTCTTTATTTTTCAGTATTACCCTTCCAATTCTGTCTCCCATCACTGAAAGGGGAAGCAAGGGGAAGCAAGTGGCTGTGTGGGGGTTAGTTACCAGCTGGGGTTCAACACAACAAGGTTATTCACACACATTGTCTTTTCCAGGTACAGACTGAGCAGTGCTGGACTCTCCTTAGTTCATTGTTCAAAGCAGAACCTTTCTGTGGTTGTTCAGATTACATGCACACAAGTAAACCAGTAAAAATAGTGTCTTTCTCTTGCCATCAGCAAATCTATATGGACCTGTTTGAACCACTTAGGCATAAAGAAGAGTCCAAGAGGTTTATGGCTGTGGAAAGAGGCAGTAAACCCAAAAGCAGTCAGAGGGTAGTTGGAGATCAAAATACACGTTATTTGTGCAAAAACTTAGAGAGTCCCTAGATCGAATTTGTCTCCTCTTGGATGCTTGCAGCCACTTTCTGGAGTCAATAATCAAGCTGCCTTCTGATGGAATGAAAATAAGCCAGTGGCTTCTAGGAGGGCCAGAGCTGTGCAGTCTTGCTGTTTACACAAGTGAGCCAGATGGCTGAGTCTAAACTACAGCTTGTAAGATTTCTTTGTTGAGGAAACAGCTAGGTAATTGCATCTCCCAGTTATTCATGGTGTTCTGTGATGTTGTAATTATTCTTTGGTTTCAGTATCTATTTTCTATGCAGGATACAAACAAAATAATGAATTTGATTTTTATAAGTCACCTTGTTAAGCAGGGATGTTTACACATTTCTGACTGTTATTCATTACTTGACACAGTAATAAGGCAGAGGACAGGAAGTAAATTCATTTCTAACTACCCAAAGTAATTAATGAGAAATCTACTTTCCCCAGAGGTACCTGAAATAACTCTCCGATGTCATCTGGGAGTTTTATTGCAATAGTTTCAGAAATGGCTCTTTCCACAAAGCATTACTGTCTTCTGCTAGACAGCTTGGAAGGATTTTTATTTGTTTCCTTACATTTATGTTTAGATAACGTCATAATGCTACTAAAGGTTATCTATTTTGGAAATAGGAAGGTTGGGCATTCTTTCTCTTGGTGCTGTTCGGCTTTAACAGTACTAGTAGAAATGGAAGTGTGTCATAAAGTATAAGCACTGAAGGTAGGGTTATGGTAAACATAGTAACACCAGTATCAGAACAACAGTCAGTACTACAAAGAATTGTGCACCCTGTCTTCCCAGGACTGTGGATTTTTAAATCTGCTGTGTTGAGGTGACTGAGAAAAGTCACAGAAGCACAAAATCTACCACCTCTCTACACAGCTTGGGCCAGTGTCTCACCACTCAGTGTAGAAAAATTCTTCTCTCTAGTCTAGATCTCCCTCTTTTAGTTTGAAACTATCACCCCTTGTCCTGTCACAACAGGCCATGCTAAGAAGTCTGTCCCCAGCTTTCCAGTTGTCCCCTTTAAGTCGTTGAAAGGCCACAGGAAGGTCTTCCTGGAGTCTGTTCTCCAGGCTGAACCAACTCTCTCAATCTGGCCTCACAACAGAGGGGTTGTGGCCTCCCATCATTGTTGTGGCCTCCTCTGACCCCTCTCCAACGGGTCGATGTCTCTCATGTGCTGAAGACTCCAGAGCTGGCCCCAGCACCACAGGTGGGGTCTCAGCAGAGCACAGGGTCAGAATCATCTTCTTTGGCCTGCTGGCCATGTTTCTTTTGACATAGCCCAGTTGGGCCTTCTAGTCTGTGAGAGCACTTTGCTGCCTTATGTCCAGCTTTTCACCCACCATATGTTTCTGTGGTTTAAAAAAGTTTTGAAACACTGCCCTGCATGTACTTTCCTCCATGAAAGGAGACCTCAAATACATCATATTAAACCACTTCATACATAAAGTCTTGCATGATTATTACAATGAGCACAGGCTGGCAATCAGCATGCAAATTAATAGAAATTTGTGTAGATAGAAGCTTATTACAATGCTAGAACATGACTGCACAGGAGGGTTGTTCCTTCTTTTACAAAATATTCTCCTTTAAACTGTATTCTTGGTGACTTGCATTACAGTTCCTCCCTCTAAGCAGTGTTATCTGAAGACAGCATGTTATTTGTTGGCCTTATCAGGGTGGATGTTCATGCCCAGAGAATGTACATTAACTGCTTACTCATTGTGTAGAGAGCAGTGCAGCTGTTAGCCACCCTGTTTCTTCGAAGCTGAGCTATCGAAGTCACTGCTGAGTGGAAAGTCCTCTAGATCTAATTTAGATAAATTCCTTTATTTTATTTCAGAGTTCTTGTGCAGTTATTTGGTAAACAATGAAGGTTCTGTTGCTGAAGGATCCCAAAGATAAAGATTCAGGACCAGATCCATATATTAAAGTGAGTAAGCTTTGAAAAAAAGTGAACGGTTGTGTCACTTCACTGTTAAATATCTTGCATTCAGCAAGATAGATGAGTTTAACTATTTTAACAGAAAAGTATACTTAAAATTAGGAGTGCATGTCTGAAATTGTATTTTCTAGGTCATAATTAGGAGTATCTGAAATTATGCTATGAAAAAACTCTGCTAGAAAATTCACTTTTACTGAAAGAATTATTTCAGTTATGGAGAATTTGTACTGAATTCACTATTAAAGCTCTTGGCATAATACTGATATTAAGACGATTTTAATTAATATTGATTATGTTCATGTTGATAGAATTAGGTTACAAAACTCTTAGTAGTCTTACTGGGAGGATGATGTGAAAAGAAGTTACCTGTTGCTGCAGTTGCCTTTAGTCATGTGAATAGATTTTACTTGTAGGAGCAGTTCTATTGAGTAAAAAATTACAGAGGTACACAAGAATATTTCAGGTGATCATTTGCCACTGTGGGACTTCAGAGCTATGTGCTGGTGCATACTATTCAGTAGCTATCTAGGAGGCCTCAGATCCACAACTATTATGTTGCAATACTAAATACTAAATAACTTAACCAAACTAAATTCCTTAGTAAAAGCAAGTAAGATGCCTTTGTATTTACTTTAGTAAAAAAGAAATATTTGTTCGCATTTACTTAATTTTTTAACAACAAAAGACTACTGTTTGAAATTTATTTCAGGAGCTATAAACCTTTTTTTAATAGGAATTTGGAGCATATGGATTTGAAGCAACTTTGATTCCAGTTCTGTCATTTGAATTCATCTCTCTTGAAGGCTTATTTGAAAAGGTAAATTTGAAATTATTTCAGTTCTCTTATTTCCAGCAGAATTTAGGCTGTGGCTGCCAGGATTTTGTGTGTGATCTCGATTTAATAATTCCGTTTGTGGTGCCTCTTGTTGTTTCCATGGGCACAGTTGTGTACAATACAGCACTGAGGGAACATCAAGTGTGTTGCCCGTACTTGTTAAAGAATTAAGCTGGTCAGATAGAATTCACATTTTGGTTGATGGACCATAGATAGTAATAGACATTGGAGGATTTTTGTCACAATGCATCCCTAGAAGCTTGTAGTGGCCACTAAAGCTTTACCTGAAGTTCTCCCTTACATTGTGAAATTATATGCTGCATCCCCTAGTTACATAGAAAGAAATTCCATAATCTATTGTACCATGTTAGGGTGGATCCCTCCCCGGTAGAATAAACTCACCACAACACGTATTGTTTTTGTGAAGTCAGGGAAAAAAAAAATATATTTCTTACAGTTCAAACTGAATATAACAGTATAGGGAAAAATACAACTACTACAAGAATATAATAACCTGAGGGGAGATGGGGAAGGGGTCAAGTGGCAGCGAAAGCAGCAAAAGCAGCAGCAGCAGCAGCCAAAACAGTGGCAGGGGAAGATAGCAGCAGGTGCAAGCCAAGCAGCGGAAGCAGCAAGGGGAAGGTACAAGCTGTGCTTCCAGACATAAAGCTTTTGCTGCTCCAATGAGATTATATTAACTTATCCATTGTTGCCATTCTAAGGCCTGTCCCCAGAACGTTCGCCTTAGAAGCTTCCACCTCCAAGTTTCTCTGTTTTGAATTTTTTTTATGTCCAAGGTAGGAATCTAACTGAAACGGCCACATCTATATTCTCTTTCTACTCTTTCTTCAATATGTATATTCATTTGTAAAATGTTGAAAAGGTTTTCTGAATGAGGTTCCCTTTATTGACAGTCTTTAACAGCACTAAACTTTGTTAGGTGTTTGAATACATCATGCTCTGTGTTTACAAGTGACCCAAGAACATTTTTCTCCTTTTCACACTCATCTTTGAGAGCCTATTAAGAGTCTTAACTCTTTTGAGGGGAGTTGTCTGGGTGTTAACCTCTGTGTAACTACTTCAAATAGCAGTTCACTTCTCTGACATGAATTTTTAAGTATTTCATGTCATTTGCCCATCCTTCCAGCTCATTTCAGTGACAGGAATCCATGTCCATTCCTACAGCTACTCAGAATTAACATAATCTCTGCAGGTTTTGTTTTGAATTTGAGATTTGTTACACATTTCTCTTATAAATACTCTGGCTACTAAGAACAATGCAATATTTGCTCATTTTAGTTTCAGACATTTATTGAAGCTGTTTTGGTTTTTACAAGATTATAGCTAATGATCAACTTAATTTGTTTGTTTATTTATTCTTTTCTTCTTACAATTACTGTTTCTAAGTAGCTCTCTTATCCAGAATCATATGGAGGCCTAGTTTTTACCAGTCCAAGAGCATTAGAAGCTATCAAGCTATGTTTAAGAGAGAACAGTAAAAATGAAGGTAAGGGCATATTTGTATTCCTTAGTCTCTGTTTCAGTGTTTTGTGAAGTTTTTGATTTTATTTTGCTCACCAGCTGGTGCTTGGAGTCTGCCCGTTTAAAAACAGTTTATCTCACTTTATTCTTCTGGCATCAGAAAGGCCTCATGCAAAATTGGGGTTTTAAGGGATTGAGGGTTGGTTTTTCTGCACTTAGGCTGTTGTTAGAAATGAAAGAGCTTCTGGAGTAAGTTACTACTTAGTATGAGCTTTCCCAGTTGTATTTATCTTTGCTTAAAAAAGTTGTAAACAGAAACTCGTCCCTGAGAAATAATGTGCTGCTGTGCCTTGTTTTGCTAACTAACCACTTTCCTCCCTTAGAGAGGCATTTTGTAGAATCTCATCACTGCTACTTCTGTAGACTTCATGTGGAGTCTCACAGAAACACAGATTTCACTGTCTTGAATGTAGAGTTTATCAAATGAATTAAGCATTAGCTAAAAAGCAATGAAGAAATGGTGGGACATAAAAGCCAGTGGATTAGTTGTAACAGTCCTGCAGAGTGCTAGATAGAAATTGGCATACCAATGATCTATCAAATTCTTGTAAATTCCTTGAACTTCTTACTCTAAGCAATAACTTCAAGCTTTGAGATTCTGTGTGTGCTTAAATCCTGTCTTTATCTGCTCCATATTTAGGCTTGGGTCATACTAATCGAAGTATAGTGAGTAAGGTTACTTTAACATTTCCAAGAGAAGAAGGCTGTATTTGAGGATTTTTTTTTTCAAATGCCATCTTTTATCTGGAGTTCATCCCTAGTCCTGAGAATGTTGGGAGCTGCTGAAATACATACTCAATAAAATGAGTAGTTCCTGTTTGAATTCCTTCCAAACCTAATCAACCCTTTTCTTTTTCTGTCTTTGGAATAGTTTCCCTTGACTGTTTTGGGTTTTTTTTTTGTTTTGGGTGGTTTTTTTGTTTGTTTGTTTTGTTTTTTAGGTTTTTGTTTGTTTGGTTTGGTTTTTTGTGGGTTGTTTTGTTTTGTTTTTTTAGTGTTGTAGTTTCTATTTGTTTTTCTCCCCAAGAATACTAGAATGGAACTCAATGTCCTGTGTTGTACCATAGTAAAAGATCCAAGAAGTTGAATCCATAATGTACTTGTTGCCTGGAGGAGGAAAACCCTTTCCTAGTCATTTTATTTTACAGTCTGGTACATTTTATTTTTGAGCCAAAAACTTACCTTTCATATCTGTTTAAAATGTAATCAGTTTCCATATTTTTCTTATTTAACAGTTGCAGAGTGTTGTAATTCATGGATACAGATTTTTACCTTTTTATTTATTGTCATAGAAGATTATGAATTTATTTTTTTTGGCCTAAGCCTTCACTTTTAAACTACCAGTTTTTATGCCTGGTTCTCCCTTTGTAACATGCGCTGTTTCTTTCCTGTGATTTTAGATAGCGAGTATAAATGAACATTGCAAATAGCCTGTGATCTGGCATAGGGCAACTGAGCATTAAAAATGCTACTTAACAAAAGCAGCTAAAAGCAGTTTGTTCAAATTAGTATTTTTAAACTACGTCAGAGACTACTGTTTACACAACAACAAGAAAATACATTGAAAATTCATTTTGTAAATCCAGATTTGCTGGAATATGTAATGGAGCATTAGTTACTCTTATTTTGCTGTATTTGTAGATTAAACAGCAGTCCAAATACTCATTTAACATTCATATTTTGTTGCGACATGCTTGGATTTAATCTTATGTTTTTCAGCCTGGTCAAAATCTCTTAAACAAAGGTGGAATATCAAACCAGCATATGTGGTAGGAAAAGCTACAGCTTCTCTAGGTAAGCTGGGGGTCAAAGGAAATTTTAGATAGATCTGTCTTGTAAGTACAATTTTGGGAACATTAGGTGGTTTTCAAGGATGCTCAGAAAAAGTAAGTTTTATAAATGGGTAATTCTGCAAACAAGTAATTATATGCACATCAGAACTACATGTGTTTAGTTCAGCTATGGATCTAGCTTCTGTTTTTTCATTACTTTATTGTCATGAGAACTACATAGGAAGTATTATAAGAAGGCTAACATTTGAGAATTTTAAGTCCTGGTGTTTCCCTGCTTGCAGTCCAAAATCATTTGAAGAACTGGCTACCTCTATAAAACCATATTAAGGCAGGCTGCTAACAACACTGGATCACTAGCTGTGACACTTAGCAGGCATCTTGAGTCAGTCAATTCCCAGACAGGTAACTTCTCAGGAACTTATCCCTGCGTACTTGCTTAAGTGTCCTACTGTCAGATTTGCTGAGAAGATTTTAAACCTTCACTGTGGAGAACAGCAGTACCCTAATTGGGAAGCTGCTACAACCAAACCAAGCCAGGAGCTGCAGCCCATTCAGCACAGTGCTTTCTGTTTCACTGCTTCAGTACTCTACACAGCAGCTCAGCTATCCCCAGAAATTTCCTCTTGTACTTTTTTACATCTCTGCCTTTCTAGAGCCAAAATCAAACATTTCACAGCACGTTAGTACTTCAAATGCTGTTTTTGTTCTTTTCAAAGAAGTATTTGTGTGCCTGGAGCAAGTTGTGTGTTTCTTTGCAACATATCTTTCTGTGATAGTAAATCTGAATTGTTCTCATTGATTTCAGTGGTTTTACTTTGCTACTTTTGGTTCTAGTGGAAGAAATTGGTCTCATTCCACAGGGAGAAAAGTCTGGAAATGCTGAAAAATTAGCAGAATATATTTGCTCAAGTGAGTAAATCTATTTGAAATAAAGCTAATGTGCCTTCCATTGTTTCAGAATTGCCTATAAGTAAAATCAGCTTTACACTGAAGCAGAAAAGGCCACACTGCCTATTTCTCTTATACATAGAACTTGTGAATTCAGCTCTAATTGAATTTAAATACTTTATGACCCAGTAAACAAAGTACTTTTTTTAATGATAGATCAAACATGCAGAGGTGCATGCTGCCTTCAAATGCCTGTCTGAACATTGACTGACTGCACTGGTACGGGTTAGAAACTGGAACCAGAACCATTCTAGGCCAGGTGGTTTGGGGCTCTGAGCAACCTGCTCTAGTGGAAGATGTCCCTGCTGACTGCAGAGCAATTGGACTAAGTGACTTTTAAAGGTCACTTCCAACCCAAACCATGCTGTGATTCTGTGGTTCTGTGATTCTATTACCTGGTGGTATTTTTAAAACAAAATTTGTTTACTCCTCTAATACTGCATTAGAACCACACAATACCTATGGAAACTGCATCCCAGGCATATCCTGTCCTACAAACTCTTAAGTTAGACACAGTCACACGTTACAAAGGTCCTTTCAAAATCACCTTTCACGTGTTGTCTGTTTAACAGTAATTGAAGTTTTTAAACTTCCATTTTAAAGGACAAGAGCAGGTGAGGATATTCACTTCTACCCTAGCAGTAGAAGCAGAATCCTTTTTACTTGGAGAAAGAAGAACATAGAGTTTGAGATAGAGTGCAACTTTTCAGCACAGTTCTTTGCCTGAACATTCTTTTCTATAGAGAGAGTTGTCATGTATTGAGCGGGACTAAGATTTTTAAATACAGCACTGAGGAAGATTGTGTTTTGGGAGGAGGAGGAGAGAACTTGCACAGTATTTGTTTTGCTTCTTGGAATGGGAAGGGGAATAAAAATGCAGAAAATCTCTGGTGAGATCTTTTTAGCCAATGTATTCATATTAGAGTTATGGAATATTTTTTAATTTGCATGCTAAGTAGCCTCTGTCCTCTGGATTTTGGATGCAGTTGCACTGCAAATGTTTTCAGTTATCTTGGGGCAGTGTCTGGTGAAGCATTTACTGCAGTATTCAACATCTGCATCTGGTACCTTTAAAATGTATTAAATGTATTGTGTTTACTCTTTATTGAAGATATGAATTAATTAAAACTTTTGTTTCTGTGTTTGCAGGAGAGAAACTTAATTCCTCAGCCCTTCTTTTTCCTTGTGGAGCCCTGAAAAGAGAAGTGCTTCCTACAATACTTAAGGAAAAAGGTTGAACTTTCCTTGGAGCCTTATTTTAATTAGTCATTTGTGAAGAAAGTTGGATCTAAAGCTGGTGAACCAGTTGCAATTAGTAAAAATTGAATTTGCTGGTAGGTTGGCCAGAAGTTAGAGAGTGGGAGCAGAAACTGAAGTTGGATTGGTACCTACAGCTCTGGGACTGAGCTGCAGCATGATGTGAGCAAGGTTACTTGCCTTGTTCTTCACCTGAGGTGGAAAGTAACTTCTTTACAGAAACCTCACAAGACTTGATGGGTTTCGAGTGTGCTTAAAGGTCCTCTGCTTACAGATGATTTTAGTCTATCTTGTAAATCTACTTAGAAATCCTTCTTAGATTTTTTTTTTCCCCCTGTATCTTTTTAACCGAAAATAGTACCAAAGTGCTGTTGACATGTTGAGAGTGTTTTATGGAAATGGTATTGGTGAAACCCTCATTAATGATGAATATGTGTCCTGGTTCCAGGTATAGCTCTGGAAAGCCTCACTGTTTATCAAACAACCCAGCACTCTGACCTGCAGGAATCTTTGAGCAGTTACTTCTCACAACAGGTACTGCATGTTAATGTCAGTTGAGAATTTTTGCAGTCCATGATAACGCCCAGCAGAATCCCATCTCTGGAGACTTTCAAAACCCACCTGGACGTGTTCCTGTGTGGACTTCTCTAGCTGGTCCTGCCTTGGCAGGGGGGGTTGGACTTGGTAATCTCCAGAAGACCCTTCCAACCTCTACCTTTCTGTGATTCACTCCTTTTTTTTTCCAGCTGCTTGTAAATGAGTGTGTGGTGATAGACAAATCTCCCACATAGGCTTCTTTGTTCCCCTGTTGACAACCAAGAAAATTCTCTGGCAGAAGTTTCAGAGTGGGTCCCTCAGCTAGAGCTGAAAAGACACAGAGCCCCCATGTGAAGGAAAAAACCTTTTACATTTTGTCTTTCGAATCTCTTTAAAAGTTACTGGGTAATAATTGCATGTATAATTACATA
>VWYK01108641.1:0-15374 GCA_013399775.1 Semnornis frantzii
TCCCGATCCCGGTCCCCCCCGGTTGCCCGCGATCTCCCGGTTCCACACCACCCCCCCACCACCACCACCCCGGCCCCTCTCGCAGCTCGCCGGGGACCGGGGGAGGAGTTGTCTGTGTCAGGTGCTGTGGGGAAAGCAGCCGCAGCAGCGGCCGAGCAGCAGCAAAGCCTTGAGCCAGCCGAGCCCGGCTGCCTCCGCCTTGCCCTGCCCTGGGCTCCGCTCCGCTCCGCCCTGCCCTGCCCTGCCCTGCCCTGGGCTGCGCTGTGCCCGCGCTGCCCAGCGCCGTGGCGGAGGTGCGGGAGGGCGGTGGGCAGGCGCCGAGCGTAAACCTGCTGCTTCGCCACGCACAAAAGAGCCGCCATGAGCGACTTGAAACCATGAAGCTCCTCAAAGCGGCCACTGATCGCTGCGGCCCTGCCACCCTGCTCTGGGAAAAGTGGTCCTGGAGACGGTGGACTCCGTGTTCCACAGCAGCGTTTGTGTAGAGTTCCCAGACCTTCAGCTGGAGCTGTGTGGGGCGCCCAAGGATTTGCGCTCCATAACAGGAGTCGGTCAGGGACGAGGAACAGTTTCTTCCCCGAAAGAGTTGTCAAATCCTGGAGCAGGGTGCACAAGCAGTGGTAGAGTCCCCATCCCTGGAGGGGTTTCAAAGCCGTGGAGATGTGGTGCTGAGGGGCATGGTTTAGTGGTGACCTGGCAATGTTGTGTTAATTCAGTGATCTTAAGATCATTGTCTATGGTCAGACCTACCCCATTACCCACAACACAACCATTTCAGCAGCTTCTGGGGCTGGAGCTACATCTCATCCCGCTGTGTTCACTCCTGTGCTGGAACTGGTGGGTATGCCAGCGGAGAAATAACTGGAGACCAAAGTCCCAGCAAAATGAACAGGGAAAAACCATGCAGAAACACAGAGCTAATATCGCAGAGAAGAAATCTCCTGTTCCAACAGTGCTACTCAGCATCCCTCCATGACCCTCGCCAGCAGGAAGCCTGACCCAGGGCTTAAGTCCTCCAGACTAACCCCCTCAGAAGAGCCTCTCCAAGAACTCCATCTGTGGAGCATCCTCACTGGAGACTGAATGGACAAGGAGAAGAAGACAGAAGCAGACAGAAGACTTAAACCCCACTGCTTTAAATGATGGAAAATGCCTCAGCGGTGTTCGCTTTCAAGCCCTATTTTGCTATTCAGGAGCTTGAAAGGCATCTTTCTCCCCAGCCCTCCTAGAGCAAGCAGAGATTTCACATGATGAAATATAAATAACCCAAGTTTGCAGCTTGGTCCAAGCTGGTGCAATCGCTTAGTGTTTTTCCCTCTCTATACACTGATCTGGGATGAACAGCCTGGAGGACACAGCTTCGTAATCCTGAACTTCAGAAGAGGTGAGGTGAGGCCTCAGGTCCCAGGAGTTTGGTCAGCAGGGGAGGAGGATGAGGGACAAGGAGCATCACCTGCAGAAAGGCTGCAGGATGCACTGCCCATGCTTTGGTGGTTGATGGGAGCAAACAGGGATCCTCAAGCACATGGCCTGGGAGGGAAACACTTTAGAGTTTTATAATTTAGTGGATTTTAGGCTCCACCTCGAGCTATCATAGGAGAAGATGTGTTGTCTGATGTTCTATCTTCATCTGTTCCAAGATACTTCAGCTTCCCAGTGAAGGAAGAGCATGTAACTGACCATGCAGCACGTGCTTTAGGACATCTTTGGAACAAGGACTGGAGTGAAGCACAGGTTGCAAAGACCAATTTGCACTGAGTCAGACCAGGCCTGCCCCTCCTGCAGTGACTGCTGCCCCTGAACACCCAGGGCTTTTACCTGTTAGGGTTCCACAGACATGTGCCTCTTGTCAAACTTCGGGTCTCTGCCCACAATCTGGAGAAACTGTGAGATGGTGCCTGGTAAGAGAAGAAGGAAAGATGGCTGTAATCATAGAGCCATGGAATGGCTTAGATTGGAAAGGACCTTAAAGGTCCTATAGTTCCAACAGCCCTGCCTTGGGCAGCAATAATCTTCCACTAGATCTGGGCTCATCAGAGAGCATGGTGGAGGAGATGCTTGTGGCTGCTGTGAACTACATGGTCACGCCATCCACACCAGCTGCTGTCCCAGACTGGGCCAGCCCCATCTCACAGCTCCCCATAGCCTCCTGTCCAGGCCAGCCTCCTGTTATAAATAAACTCCAAGAAGGACTAAAAGCACTCCAAGAAGGAATCACAGGAAGCACTTAAGGAGCATTTTTTATCTTAACCCCATAGGTTAGTCGCCACTAACCCAGGGTTATGTCCTGAAGCAGGAGGGCTTGTGTTGTAGGGGGTGTTTATTCCTGCCTGGTACCACTGTGACTTCCTTATTATTTATGTGAATTTCCATGTTTTTATGGGCTAGAATAGACTGGTGTGGCCCAGGTGGATTTTCTGACACCTTCAGTGCTTCTTTGTCTGCCCAGAGCCTTGTCACAATGCCTAAATGTCCCAGTGTGGTGGTGGTGGCTCCTGCATGGTGCAGATTATGCTGTCCCAAGTGAGTGTCAGTGCCAGGGTCACAGTCTTGGACATTTCTGTGCTCATGGTTTTTCCTCATCTATCTCTGTGCCATTTCTGTGGCCAAAGCTCATATCTGTGTACCAGCAGGAGTCTGTGCCTCTGCAGTGAGAACCACGGTGACATGCCTTGGTGGTAGCTTTCACCTGCTCCCCCTTCTCTGTGCAGATTCCAGTGCCTGCCTGACATGGATTAAGTAATAATCTGAGCACTGGGGCCAAGCACAATGCAGAGATTGAAAAAAAAAACCCAAATAAACAAACCAAAAGCCACCAGCGACCTCCAAAAAAACCCAAACCCCAAGAACAGGGATGCCTGTGCCTGGGAAGCAGCCCAGGGAACAGTCTGTGCTGCTGAGCGAAGTGCATCAGAGTCACCACAAACTAGGACAAGCAGAAACTCTGTTTCTATATTGGGAACTCATCTGGAAGCTTTCTCTCCATCCTTTTGCCAGTCCAGATTCTCTGCAGCATCACCTTAAAGCACTAAAGGTCCTACAGCACTCCAGGCTGCCCAGGACATGCTGTGGGTCCCATCCTGCTACATAGGCACCTCGTGGTATCGTCCCAGGAGGGATGCAGCCCCAAAAAGGAGCTGAGCAAAGCTGCTGCTGCCAGTGGGTGCTCTGTGGCTGGTGCTGCCAGTTCAGGATAGCAAGTAAAGAGATCCAGAAAACTGCCTGTGTGCCCTCTGAGCCCTAGCAGTCCTGACAGAGGGAAGAGAAATGAGCTCAAAAGAAGCAAGTCTGGGCTTTCCTTTCACAAAGGAAGGTGGGGATGTTTTGACAGAGCAAATACACCCTGCTAGTCGCCTGGGCTGATGCACACTTGGGCACGTTGCCATGCAAAGACACCCCCTTGCTGCTGCTCCCAGAGCTGCCATGCTTTCTGCACCCTGGAGAGGGGGAAGCAGGGGCTCATACAGGCAGCCCCAGCCCCTGCACACCCTTGGGCACAGAGCCAGGAACCTCTAGAGTCTGGTCAGAGAACCCTCCCCAGGCCCTTGGCGCGGCTGTGAGCTGAGCTGGGGGAAGGGACCAACCTGCACGAAGAGAAGAGCAGGATGAAGACATTGTAAGTGCTTTGTAGGAAAAGGAGGGAAGGACAAAGAGAAACTGAGAAAGGACCATCCCCTGATGCAGTTCAATAGAAAACACTCCTGCCTCATCCTTTTTTTTTTTTTTTTTTCTTTTGGTCATATCCAGACTCTGTTTTCCATTTCAAATCAGCCCTGACACTTTGGTTACATCTCTTTTAATAAGCCAGATTGAGTCTTTAAAATCTATTCATCTGAGTGTCACAACCACTTCCAAAAATGAAGGAAAATAACATCTGGGCAGAAGAAAACCCATCAGTGCCTTGGTACCCATCAGCCTGTGCAGGGGCAGAGGCCAGGGAGCCATGGGAGGACATCCAGCTGCCTGCCTCACCCACCACTGTGCTGCTGGATGTGCCAGCCCCAGGAGAGATGTGGGTCAGGGCTCCTCACCTCGCTCTGAAGGCTTTGGAATGGAGCAAAGCCTATCATAGCACCTCCCACCACAACTAGGCAACAGGCAGAGGGGTGCAGCAGCAAGACTTGGGGTGCCTTCAGCCTCCCTTGCTCCTTCTGACTCCTTCCTGGCTCCAGGCAGCAGAGCTGCCTGAGCAAACCTACTCTCTAGGGTGCTGCCAGGGGATTTCCAGTTCCTCCTGCCTGACCCCATGTGCAGTCTCCCTGGGCAGTGTTGGAAGACCTTCCCAAAATCCCTTCCCTGCTGGCAGCCCAGCTCAACCTGGGGCTGGCAGCGGTGCAGCCAACCTCTGCATGCTCTCCATCCCCAAACCTACGCTGAGCTCTCACCCCTCCACCCCAGAGAGGCTGAGAGCGTGGGGGGAAGGCAGATGGAGGGAAGGTCTGGAGGAGAAGGCGTCTTGAAGGAGGAAAGTAACAACCAGAAACACTGAGAAAGGGATGAAATGTGACAGAAAAGTTGGCCCGAGGGAAATAACAGCAACTAAAAATAACCGTCCAAAGGCTGCAAGGGGAGAGAGAAGGAAAAGTGCTGATCTGAAATGGGGTTACACTGCAGCTCTCCCCCTTGTGTGCTCCTCCTGAGCCCCCCAGCTTCGGAGGGCAGAGGCCTCAAATAGGGTTTTTCAACTGGGCCAAGTGCCAGGCCTTGCCCGGGGTCAGGGACAGGCAGCAGCACTGCTTAGGACCCAGACCGCCTCTCGCAGAGCTCCCTGCCCGCCCCAGCCCCGCATGCCTGCGAGCCCATTGCCTTGATTACATCTCTGGTTCCTCCCCGACTTGAGCACAGAAAGGCTCTTTGCCATTCATTTACCCAGGGACTTCATTGGTATTTAATAAACTCGATTAAGCAAGCACCTTAATTTGCTTTCGTAATGAAAACATAATTGTTTCTGCAGTCACAATGCAGGGACTCTCCGCTGCAAGTGGTGAGTGTGAGGGAGCTGGCTAATAAAGCACAGAAAAACCCAGGACTCGGGGAGTTATTTGTTCTTCCCCTTAGGAAATAAACCACCTTATCACCTCACCAGAGGCCCGTGGGTGCTGGGGAAGAGGAGGGAAGGAGAAAACGCTGCTGTGCAAGGTGTCGCTCTGAGAAGTGGACTGGCTGCGTGGCTTAGGGTGATCTGCCTCCCTCTTCCCGGCCACGTGTGCCATCATAGGTTCAGTCTCTCCTCATAAAAACATGCCTCAGCAGAGCATGAGTCATTCTTCACATTCACTCACCTCACAGCTCCATCAGGCATTCCCTGCAGGATGCGTGGATCCCGTGTAGGAATGCCTGCACGTGTGACAGGACAAGAGGAAACCGCTTCCAACCGCACCGGGGAGAGGTTTAGGTTGAACACGAGGAACAATTTATTCCCCAGAAGGGTTACCAAAGCCTGAAACAGGCTGCTCAGGACAGTGGTGGAATCCCCATCCCTGGAGTGGTTTCAAAACCATGGAGATGTGGTGCTAAGGGACATGGTTTAGTGGTGACCTGGCAGTGCTGGGTTAGTGGTTGGACTTGACAGTCTTAAAGGTGCCTTCCAACCAAAACTGACTCAATGTGTGATAAAGCAGTGGCACAGCTCTGACCCCTTTGAGGCTTACCAGTGCACATGGACACAAGCCAGGCTAGGCATAGCTTGCAGTTCTGTGCATGAATGTGGGCACAACCCTTCACATTCAGCTGTCTCAAGGGAACTGTGCCCATTGGCACCCAGGAACACATCTCACAGCAGCCTTGGTGCAGACAGATGGGGAAAAGAAGTGACTTTGTAAACAGTGGGTGCAGTGGCAAACACCAAAACTGAGAAGGAGCTCATCTGTAGGGTTTGTATATCAGATGAAGTCTCTATAGAGACCAAAGAGAGAAAACCCTGCTCGTTTCATGCAGTTTATATTGAGCTGTTTCTTGTGATTGATGATTTGGAAAATCCTGCAACCAGTGCAGACATGGACGAGCAGCCCCAGAGGTCACCACGGCCAGAAGGAGCTGGGGAAGCCCAGAG
Source organism: Semnornis frantzii (assembly GCA_013399775.1). Lineage (NCBI taxonomy): Eukaryota > Metazoa > Chordata > Aves > Piciformes > Ramphastidae > Semnornis > Semnornis frantzii. The sequence goes on from VWYK01108641.1 coordinate 6,053, forward strand.
TCTGCCTGTGCTCTTTGAGGAAGACTCAGGGGAAGAAGGACCCTGCATTTGTGCTGAACGTGCCTTGTGCAGGGGAGAAACAGGAGCAGGGGAGAGACAGATGGTTCCATTTTGTATGAAAAGGCAGAGAGAGAAGATGTAACTTGGGAATCTCCCCAGAACAAGCCATCTGTGAGGTGTGAGGCCTGTGTTGCTGCTGGCAGGGCAAGGTAGCCAAAATACTGAAGCAGCAAAGGATGCTGTGCTCAGTGTGAAGCAGAACTCCATTCCAGTCCTGCCTCCTTTGTGTCTCTGAGGTCACCAGTAACGTAAGCAAGAATTTAATCCTTTTTTTTTTGGTTGTTGGTTTTTTGTTTTTTTTTTTTTCCTGCTGTAGAAAGTCTGTATTTTCCTTACCCCTGTCTAGTGCTAACCAGGATCTCTGGGAATCTTGTGAGCCTAAGGTGATTCCCTCCCCTTCCAAAGAAATAGGTGCTGTGGGCAAATGCTTTAAAATACTAGAAACTAGCAACTGGTCTGGAGCCCTTATGAGCCAGGCAATGCTTCCCAGTGAAGCTCCAGTGATCCATTTAAGAGCTGTCAGCATCAAGGGCAAAGTCCTATGGAACACTTGGCCCCCCAGCACCCTCCTTCACTTCCCAGCAAGCAGCTGCTGGCAAGTCCCATCCTGTCTGAGGCTCCAAAGGGAAGTTCCATCCTGGCTGAGGCTCCAGACTGTTGTCACAGTGCATTAGCCACTGTGGGAAATGAGATCTGGGATGAGGCAAGCTCCTGAGCTGTCTTCTCTAGACAGTTCATGCTCTGAGATCTCTTTCCCTCTGAAACAACCTCCCCTCAAAGAGAGACCACCCCTCACAGGGCTCCTCCTGCCACAGGCCAGGATGCTCTCATGCCTGTTCATGCTGTTGCCACCACAGTGTTCATGCCCGGTCCCCAGGCTGGCCCCCTCTTGCATGGGGAACTGCGGGTGGGAGAGAGCAGAGGAGAGTGTCCATCCTCCTGCAGTGACCTTCCTGCTGTGGGCTCTGCTGCTTCAAAGGCGTCCTCCCTGCAGATGGTTTCCAACGCTGACAGATAAACAGGGGCATAAATCTGGGCAGGGTCATGGTTTAACAGAGAGCCCACCCGTGAGCAGGAATGCAAGATCCAAAGCAGGCAGAGGGAAGGGACCAGCTGATAACACACTGGCTGTGGGTAATGCCCAGTTATTTGGTGTCAAGCTGTAAACCAGCCCAGCCCCAGGACTCATTCAGATAGGTGAGGTGCCCCAGTGTGGATACATTCCAGTGCTGGATGATCCTTGCTTTGGCCCTCTGAAGCAGGTCTTGGGGGTACAAACCAGCAGTTCCCTGCACCCACAAAGCTTCAAAAGTACATTGAAGGCAGGAAGCTTTAGTTTGGGAGGAATTGTGCAGGAGAGAGCATGAAAAAAAGGCTAAAACCCAAAAGAGACCACCCCTCGAAATGACTAATATCAAAGCAGCGTGGAAGGGCTGGGGGTCTTCAGACACAAATAAGCCCTGGGTGGGAGTGCAGGAGGCACTGCTGGCCCAGCCATTCAACTCTGCAAATATACATCAGGTCTTCCTGACACATCGTTATTAGCTTTCCTACGCTGAATTGCACAGGGATAAACTTGGGGCTGGGAGAGAAACCGCAGAGATTATTGTCAGCCCCGGCGCTGCCACGCGCTGTGCTTTTTCTCCTCTTTCCTCCCCCCTTCCCCACTCCGCCTTTTTTCAACCAGGAACACAAAGGAAATTCATGGCATTTCTACGGCTAATGCCGCAGGAAGCGTTGGTGGGCTTGAAAGAGGGGAAAGAATTAGAGGGCTCATCCAGACAGAGGGGATGTGGGGGGCTAAGGAGAGTGGGGAGGGTAGCAGAGAGGGAGGGTGTAAGAGGAGGCTGAGAGCAGCTGATCTCAGTAAAATGATAGTTTGAAGTGTTGGGTGGAGGGGGAGAGGAAAATAGGGAAAAAAAAATATAAAGAGAGAGAGACTTCAATAAAACAAATTGGATTTAAATCCTTGGGTAAAGCTGGTTCCCAGCGAGTAAGCACGGGCAGTGGGAGGCTTGGGTTACACTTGGACAACCGCGCAGCCTCTCGCTGCAGTTTGCTAACGAGGGCACAGGGGAGGCCAGGGCTGGGGGTGCTGAGGGGTGGCAGACACCCTGCTCCACCTCTACACTTGCACACTCTGCGTCGTTCCCCCTTTGTCTTCCTCACACATCAGAGGAATCCCAAAATGCTGCCGGGCTGTTGATCCTTCACCTTCACCTCTCCAGTTCCCACCCAACCCCCTAAAATTCTGCTCGTCCTCTTCTCCATTTCAGTTCATCCCAACCCACAGTTTTCCCTGGGCCCCAGGCAGCCCCATGCAGAAGCCCAGCTCTCACTCTGCCTGCCCTTTTCGGCTTCAATAGAGCATTAAACCCTCCTGGTGCAGGAGAGCTAAAAGCAAAGCCTTGGGAAGCTGCCACTCATCCCAGAGCCGTCTTGAAGGAGCCATCTGAGAGGCCTCTGCGGTCCTCCCCGAGAGTCGGTGCCATCCCCATCAGCTCCACTTATGTGATGACCCCTGGAGGTCAATGGCCTAAGAGGAGGATCCACCATGCTCCTTTTCACTTGCCTTAATCAGGATTTGATGTCAGGTCTTCAGAGAGGTACAAACCTCCCGCATTAACTCCCTTGCTGCCAAGTTAACTGCCCATAACATTAAAGATACAATCAGCAATAAAGGCTAAAAATAGCCCGAGGCGATTGTCAGCGGTGGAAATAAAGATTGGTGGGTGTCGTGGAGTGGGGATAAAGACAGAAGATTCATGGTTCACCTCCCTCTCATGGGCAGATGATGGTGGTTTATCCAGGAGCATCTGTGACTCCATCACGCTGGCCAGAGAGCCAGGCTCTCCCTGCCCCCTGGGAAGACAAGAGGTGACATTCCTGCAGCAGCCAGAGGTGGCATTTCTCCAGCAGCTCGCCACATCAGTGAACAACCAGGCCATTCTTGTAAGGAATGGCTCCAAACCCAGCCTGGGCCCGTGCAAGTGCCACGTAAGCTCCAGCAGATATTGTCCCTCGTGGCCTCCAAGCACTTTCTGCCAGGGGATATTTCCCTGGGCAGCAGGTGAGAGCGAGAGGCTTAAGCTGCTGGTTGGAGGGATTAAAGATCTGAGCCAAGACTAACCTCAGTGGATTGTGCCTGGGAGAGGCTGCCTTTGAGTCTGCCTCCACTCGCTGCACTCTCCTGTTTAGTGAGGCAAATTGATCTGCTGCCACAGCATCTCCTGCCCTGGGTGGGGAAAGGGCTGAGGGTGCAGCCAGTTGCACATAATCCTGCCTAGAACAGGGTGAGGTGGGTAGGATGGCAGTGATGGAGGGGAAGGCTGTGTGGATGCAGTGGGTAAAGAGAGCCCTGCACAGTGTGTGTGTGAGCAGCGATGCTAAAGCACCTGGCTGGGAGCGAAAGAGGTCTGGATGGGGAGCAGAGATGGTACGAGGAAGCCTGTAGGGCTGGGGGACAGAGCTGCACAACCCCTAAGTAGGGCTCTTGGGTGCCCCAGGCTGGGGAGGCTTAGGAAGCTCTGACCTTCCCAAGATCACCCATTGGCTTCAGGTGGGCTCAGGTCTCCTTCCTGATCCCCACCATGCTGGAAACACCCCAGGTTTTGGGGTGGCATGTTACTCAGGGAGGTGAGACACACACACACACACACACACACACACACACATGTGTCCTTGAAACCAGGCTTGGGAGTGAGCACTCAGCTACTCCATTCCTTTCTCTGGGGCCCTTGGAGCTGCTGGATTGTCATGGCACAGGGAGAAATCTGGAAGCTATTGCTCCAGTGCACCTCTTCAGCGGGAACGCCGTGCCCAGTTCATTTCCTTTAAGGAAACACAACCCGAGGGGATAATTAGAGCTTCTCTGCGTACACAATCCCATACTGTTTATCCAACAGAAATTAAAAAACCTGGTCCTCAGGAACACGGAGCTGGGGAGATAAAGAAGCCATCAGCTCCCAGACGGCTTTCATTACTGCCCCGACACACCGGGCCCCTCCAACTGCTTCGTGTTTGAGGTGCTCAGGAGCACGAACGGGCTCCAGAGCTACATCTGGGGTGCTCTAAATAAATGTGGAATGGAAAATAGGATGGGTCTTAGCCCCAGCATCCGTCTCTCCCCTGTGTTTTTGTGCCTCTTGTGCACTCCAGTCTCAGGCACAGGCACAAACCATGTGGAAGCCTTGTTGGGGCTGAGGAATACTTGAGGGCTTCACCAGAGCTTGGGAGGTGCTGAAGGCGAGGCAAGTGTGTGTGTGGGGGCGTTGTGTTCACCCTCTGGTCTCCAGCAGGCAGGAACAGAGAGCCCTTGCCACTGGTGGTGGCTCTCCCAGTGGTTAACAGGGAGCTTTGATGGACCCAAGGGCTGTGGAGGGAGGTGAGGGAGGAGTGGGGCAAGGCCACAGAGCCCCATCCTCAGAATGCTCAGGGCCAGAGCCACAGCTTGAATCCAGCAGGTCTCTCTCCGTCACTGTGCTGTGGGCAGGCTGAACAGGGGAAAAAAAATGCCATCTGGGGTCTCACTTGAAAGAGTTTTTACAAGCAGTGGGATTTTATTACAAGCAGTCTAGTAATGGTGTGATTGCTGTGTCGGTCTGTGGTGGGAGGGTAGGGCTTGGCTGAGAGGCTGGCCTGGAGTGGCACAGAGCATGTCCCTAGGACCTCTTCCTGCTACCAGAGCCAGGGCAGCCACCCCAGGCAGAGGCACTGAGAACCCTGCTACTGCCACTAGAGAAAATCCTCTGCCCTGCTCGAAATCTGCTCTTGCAAGATGCATCCCAGAGGAGCACAGGCTGGATTTGAACACTTTGCCTGTGGTAAAACAAAGGGAATGTGAGAGACCCAAACATCTGGGGACACATGGGAAGATGCCAGCAGCATCCCCAGCACCCACAGACCACACCGTGGGGCTCAGAGGAATCTGCACCAGGGATCTGGGAAGGGACCACGGACACTGCCTGGTGGCAGGGCGTGAGACCCTCACCCCAAACCCAAGAGCACGTGGCAGTGGTGGCATCCTCTTCTAATCACCCACCCTCCCCTGGAAGCAGGAGCTCATTAAAGGCAAAGCTGTTTGTTTGTTTTGTTAATTGACACCAAGAGGCCCTGTCTGGGTGTGCATGGCTCAGCTTTGCTCTTCTGAAGCCCTTCTCCATCCCTGACAGGCCAATTTTCACCTCATCCCAGGCCAATTTTCCAGTATGGTTTCTGTGGCCTGGGAATGTGTTTCAGGATCCTCATTTAGAGACCTCAGCCAAAAGTCTTCCATCTTACCCTCTTTTATTTTCTGTGGCTTTTCCCTCTGTGCTGCTCTCCACGGGTCAGTTTCACACAGTCCCCTCACAAGCACCTCCTGGGGCTGTGTGGCTGGGAGGAAGATGGAGGGAACTGGCCTGGTGACATTGAGCATCCTTAGCCACATCCAGGATGAGCACCTGCAGGAGGCTCCAAGCCAAGCCAGGCTGCTGCTGGTGTTCCTTGGCAACCCCTGCTCTGACAAGGTGAGAAAAGACACAATGCAAAGCCCACATCTCACTTAAGCCAACCTAAACCCTCAGCTAGCATTTGCCACCATAAGCCAGCAGTGCTGGGGAGAGAAGCTGGACTGTTCCCATCCCCAACCTCCCCTTTCTACCCCCACAACACCTCCTGCCTTTTACTGGCACAAATGTCTTCGTAGCCAAGGAATGAGCAGATCTGGCTGAGAAAAGCCACACTTTAAGCAAAAGCCACCACTGCTTCTTTGGGCTGGTTTCTGCTGGCTCCAAACCTGTGCCCAGCAGCAAGCTCATCCTGCTTCATCCAGCCCTGCTCTCCTCCACATCTGGACACTGTGGGAAGAGGGGAGGAAAAAATAAAAAAGAACCAATGAAATCTATCAGGTGAGAAAACCTTTCTGGAGGCTGAGAATGGAAAGCAAAGTCCTTCCTCAGCCTCTCTTCACACCCATGGCCAAGGGAGCATCTGTCCTGCTCCATGTGATTTAGCAGGTGAGATGGGAAAAGCAAATGTGCCACACTGCTGGCATGTGCACTGTTCCTGCCTTCCTAAGCACCCTGGAGGCACAGGGAAGGGACACAGGAGGCTTGATCTGCCCACTAACCCAGACTGGCTGGCAAGCAGCGACCACAGGAAGGCCCTGCAGCCCAAGGATGCCCTGAGCCTGGATGGCATGCTCCCTAGCAAGTGAGGAAGAGGATGGAAGTGGGCCACAGGGTGTTCAGAGAGCCCAGCATGCCTCTGCATCCTCTCCTATGGCTCGGCACAGCTCGGCTCCCCCTTCCTGCTGGCAGAGCTGGGGGAACATGTGTCTAGCAGATTTTTATTAACTGTGCAGCCTTCCCTTGCTTGCTTTCAGTCTCTCTCTCTCTCTTTTTTTTTTTTTTTCCTTTTTTTCCTTCTCCCTGCTTGCTTGACAGAATTTAGATTAGACAAAACATGAGATCATTCCTGCCTGCAAAGAAAAGAAACCAAAGAGAAGCAGAAACTGCCTCTCTCTTCTGCAGTCCTTTCCTACCCCACTCCATCCTTTCCACCTACCCCAGCCCCAGCGCTCTCTCCCTCAGCAGGCAGCTTTTTGGCTTTCCAGATGTGATGAAGACCCAGGGCAGACCTGCTGCTTGCCACCACCAACTCATCCTCAAACCATCCCTCTCCTCATGCCCAGCAGAACTGTTTGCTTTCACCTCTCTGCTGTGGGCTAGCCTGGACAGCTTCATGCTCCACGTCGCATGAAGCCAGCACAGCATTGCAAGAACTGCTGGCATCCTCCCCAAGGTGATGTGCTGCCAGGGCAGAGGCTTTGCCAGCATGCCTGGCACTTACAGCCCTGGTGGTCTTAGGCAATGCTGCACCTTGAGCCATAAGCTGAAGGTTTTCCCATCCCTGCTTCTTGCCACTCTAATTAAAGAGTGATGGGGAAATGAAAGGCAAACTGGAGTATGCTGGATGGGCTTTGCAGCAGGAAAAGGCTCTTGATCTTCATGGGGTGAAGGTGGGAGCTTGTTGCCCACCCGAGCACCCCTGACACAGCACTGTGTCCCCCTGCTGAGCTTCTCCCCTTCCTCAGGAGAAAACATAGAGGGGAGGCAGCAGTGTGCTGTGAAAGAACATGCAGCTTTATGGACACCTGGAGGAGCTGGAAAAGTGCTCTAACATCTCTCAGGGACTTGCAGAAATGGAGGGAGGTGTGAGAGAGGGGGAGGAAGGCAGCTCTGTAGCCATGAGCCATGCAGGCAGCTGGGAGGTGGGAGGATTTTCCTCTTCTTCCTCAGTTTCCAGAGAAGAGAAGGTCCCAGGCTGCAGTTAGCATTCCAAGCCAAATGCTTGGAGTATGATCATAGTATCATGGACAGGCCATCCCCAGCGCTCTGAGCCATCCATGGTGCCCCCAGATGGGTCTTCCCCATATCTCTAGACCCAGAGCCTCACCTCCTCTTTATACCCTACAGCCCCATTCACACCACCTGGGATATGCAGAAGCCTAGAATGCCACCTTAGTGAGTGTTGGAAAGGAGCACTGGAGTGGTCCAGTCCAACCCTTCTGCTAAAGCAGAGTCACCCAGAGCAGGTTGCTCAGGTTTACATCCATGCACCCTACCCAAGGTGAAGGGCAAAGAAAACCAACCTCCTAAGGAGGCTCTGCTTGAGTTGCATTGTTTTGTTTAATAACAGCATAATGACAACCCAAGAGTTTAGAAATCAAAAGTACCTAAAAACATTTTGAAAGGCCTCTTAACTTGCATCTCATGAGATGGAGAAAGGGTGATGGAGTTCTTTCCTTCACCTTTCAGGATGCCAAGTGAGGAGAGGCTGAGGGACCTGGGGCTGCTTAGTCTGGAGAAGAGAAGACTGAGAGGGGAGCTAATAAATGTTTATCAATATCTGAGGGCTGGGGGTCAGGAGGGGGGGACAGGCTCTGCTCACTGCTTCCTGGGATAGGACAAGGAGCAATGGATGGAAGCTGCAGCACAGCAGGTTCCAGCTCAACACAAGGGGCAACTTCTTGACTGGAAGGGTCCCAGAGCCCTGGCACAGGCTGCCCAGAGAGGTTGTGGAGTCTCCTTCTCTGGAGCCTTTCGAGGCCTGTCTGGATGTGTTCCTGTGTGCCCTGAGCTGGATTGTCTGGTCCTGCTCTGGCAGGGGGGTTGGACTGGATGATGTCTTTGTGTCCTTTCCAACCCCTGACATCCTGAGAGCCTGTGATATTTGGCCCTAACTTTGCTCCTGTTACTCAGGTTTTCTTTTGCTGTGGCCATGGGGATGCTTTTAAAATAAAACCTTCATTTCAGGCCCCTGGAGCTTTAAGGAGCAAAGCACAACCAGTGAAACATCTCAAGATACTATCTGGTCTCAGTTTTGCCTGTCCTTTGGGTCTTCTCCTCTTGCTGGTGGCTCCACAAAGGTGAGACATCAACTCAGGCCAAGCAGAGGCTGCATTAGACCTCTGTTTCCCATCTAAAATCCTCCACATGCTGAGAAACATCTTCACTTCAAGGACAAAGCCACCCCACATGGCAGCAGAGCAGGTGGGAGGTGCACCTCAGGTTGCTCCTGGAGCTACAGCTCGATGAGTTACATCCCCACCATGATGTCACAGCATGGAGAAAGGCCAAGAGCCTGGTACTACATCATCTCACCAATATAGCAGCCTGAGCTGTTCACCACAAGAGCAGAACATCTTGAATCCTGAAGTTTCCAGTTCTCTGGAAGCCTGGGGAATTGTCATCTGCCTGCTTGCAGTGTAGTGGGACATTGCTGAATGGCAGCCAGCCCTGGTGGAAGCTGCTAGATCCATCCCACAGCTGATGTCTGGGAGGAGGCTGCAGCCATGGTAGGTGCTGTGTGAAGAGGTGGTGTGGGTTGATATGTTGGCTTGGTGGGAAAGGAAAAAGCAATTCCCATGACTCTAAAAGCACCAGGGCCAGCTGGAGCAAAGGGTTCCCCCTTCCCACCACCACATCCATCCTGGCACTGGGATCTTCTGAGGAGAGGCAACCGTGGAGGGCACGAGGAGATCCCACAGCCCTGCTCCCTGGGAGCTGTGGGGGAGTGCAGAGAGCAGAAAGCACCCCAAGAGTTTTACTGGGATATTTCACATCCTCTTCCCTGATGGGCCTCTGCTGCTTGGTGGTTTTCCTTTTGGGAAAGGGGAAGGGGAAAGGGAAAGGGAAGGGGAAGGGAAAGGGAAAGGGAAAGGGGGAAAGGGAAGGAAAAAGGGAAGAAAGGGAAAGGGAAAGAGAAGAGGAAGGGGAAG
>VWYK01108648.1:0-11649 GCA_013399775.1 Semnornis frantzii
TGCGATGGTCCAAGATCAATAATCACAAAGTGCAAAGGTACACCTTTGCTTAAGCAAAAAGGAAACTCTCAATTGTTATAAAGTGCCTGAAGAAGTGCAGGCATGGATTGGCTCTTCACATTTAAACAGATGTAGTAATAAATACATTAAAAAGACAGGAAAAAAAAATAGGTCATCTCATTCAAAAATATTCTGTGTTTTCTCTGATTTCACAAAGTACTGTTCAAATAAGCAGAGATGGCAATGGCAATTTCTGCTTGAAAACAAAACTCCAAGCTCAATGACCATCATAAACCCAGTCTTTTCCTAGGCAGAGAGGAACTCAACATTAATTAATTTAGGACACAAATTTCTGAAGCTTGTTTTTTTTTTCCCTTGGGGAACAGCTTTACCTGATACTAATTTACAGTTCAATGGCAATTTTATGGATACCTGAACTTTTATTATTGTATAACCTATACAATCTGAATTGGACAGATTTCACTGGTAGGATAAATGATCACTTGGATGTAAAATGAGCTACTAGAATAATCTTTTCAATACATTATAGACTAGACAGTCAGTGGTTGCCTTCTCTGACTGCTCAAGTCTCATGTACCCACAGCCAGAGATGAGAGGGGTACACTGCCCTGCTGTCACTGTCACCAGCATGACAGCCAAAGAGGGGGTGATGTAGTGGTATGATCCAGTGATCCTTGTAGTTCAAAGAGTAAGGCTGAGTGTTCAAACCCAACATGTCTTCTCTGAGGACAGTGAGCCTTGCTAGTTTTTGCAGCTGCTGACATCTGGTCATCCCATTTGCTCATGCTTCAAACATTGAAGCCCCATTTCTCATTCACTAAAGAGCAAATCCAAGTATTGCACTGGTTGTGCCATATTTCTTCTGTCTGAGTCTAGCCCACTACCCTTGGCACAAAACCCTAGAAATGGTGCAATACTCTTATTTTGGTGACATGAAGAAAACTTCTGATTGAGATTAACGCTTTCTAACAGCTCCTTTGTTTATAAACCTTAATCTCACGAATCAGTTTTGAACTCCTCAAAGGCATAAAAAAAGGCTGCAACAAATTCTCTAAGCCAGACTACTTCAGGCACCAGATGGCCCAGGAGATATTTGTTCCAGTACATTTGAGGGTAGTGGTCTGTGATGGGATGGTGCAAATGAACAGCTAGAGTAGGAAAACCTCTTCTAGAGCTCATGTAATTGTGAGGGTGTAGTCTTAGCAATAAGTGTCATCCAGCCTGGTCTTAGAAAAGACTTGGAGAACAGGTATACAGGCAGCAAAATTATGTTATTTAGCACTTTGATTTCTTTAAATAACCTGAATGAAAATGTTACAGGGGAGATGTTTAATGTTATTATTTTCACAATATCATAGACTACCCTTCACTTTCACATTCCCCTAAGGACCAATAATTTATTTTCAGAGTTCCATAACTTCCAGGTAGTCTTTCCCTTCATTGTGTTCTCATACTGCTCTCAGATGTTTCATCCACATTGGTCGCAGTGTCCCAGGCTATGTTACCTTCCGGAATGTACATTAATTCACGTTAAATACAATCAGAAAAAATTTTTAAAAATCACACTGTAGAAATCATAGCCATACTAAAAACTATTACTATAGGCAAAACTATCAGTACCCTATTATTTTGGCTCAGATTATTTCTCCTATGATATTGACTTAATTATAGAAAACTTCTATTATGTAATGACTGCTATAAAATCTGTTGATTTGCACTACTAGCATAAAAACAGCACTGTAATATTTTAAATAAACGTGGGGCGAATTATTTTAAGATTGCAGAAAGGAGAAGATCCAGTTCAGTGAAATATGCCACTTTTTGAGAAAAAAAACAGGACGAAACATTTAATATTGCCTTAGTCGATATTTCAGTTTTAGATAAAATTCACCTTGAAATCTAGCCATCAATTTCTTATAACACCAGAATTGATTTTTTAAGAAATCTAGTAGTAACTTCATTTAAATCCAATCTTTCTAAATCTGCAGCACCTCAGAAAATGTAACTGAATGGAAAAAGTCTCTTTTTTCAGTTTTAAACCCCATTTGGTGAGTACCTAAAATAATACAATATGCACCTTGACTGAAATTAAGTGTCTGTGTGTGCATGTGTACTCCTCATGGGATCCTTTTCAGGATGCTGGCTGCATACATTTTGTTGGCGAAAGATCAGTGCTGTAGGGAAGGGTCTGAAGATTGTCAGCTGCAAGCTCTTTTTAAGAACCTAGGAGATCTAGATGCAACAGTCAGAAGAGGGAAAGAGTTTGCACTTGAAGAGAATGGCTTTATGAAACCCTTCAAGTATTTACGAATTAGAGCTGTTAAATGCATGATCTATGACTTTTAAAGCTCTGATCTGCCTAATCTTTCTTCCATCCGTCTCCCCCAAAGGCATTAATAAAGCCCAAATTAAGCCATGCCAAATCCTCATTCTCCATTTGAGTTTGATGTTTCAAAGGCTGTGCAGTTCTACCTTTGTTTTGACATACAAAAATGTCACCTTTGCTTGCAAATGTGAATATTCAGCAATCAAAGAGGAAATAAAGGCTTCCCCTACATTGTAAGCTGTGTTACAGTCTGCTAGCAATCAACAGGGGCAGATGTTAAACTTGCCGCCCTGTCTTAGAAGCTGTTCTTTATTTAATCACATTTTCCCCTTCCCTGTAGGCTATATCTAAAATGGGAGGTCCACTCATATCAACTCTAAAAGTAAGCTAGCAAACTACCTTAGATATAGATGTACTCGAAAGCCACTAAAACAATTCCATCCCTGAGCTGTCATTAACCCAAGCTGTGCAGACACATCAGTGCACTGTCAAAGGCACCCTGGGCTTTGCCTGTCTTGGTGCAGCAGTCCTGTGGTGCCTGCAAGTGATTAAACTCCACCAGGTAGCTCTGCCACCAGTCCCAAACCTGATGCTTGAAATACTGACTTAGTAAAAGAGCAAATTGCACAGGGAAACAGTATTTTTTTTTATGAGATCCACTGTAACTCTTAGAAAAAAACACAGAATCTTTGAGGGACACAAGTCGTGCTTCATATATGATACAGAAGCAGTGATCTAGGAACCAAGTTTTTCTTCTGCTTCTTTTCAAACCTGAAGAACAACTTGTATACCTGAAAGCTCTTTTTTCCCCCTCCATATTGTTTTCATTAGTTTCATAAGAGATTTTATGCCAGAGCAGCACTTTACTATTCCAAGTAACTTTATTAAAGAAAGCATCTTAATCTTTTATAAACCCAAGTTTTTTACCTTCTACACACAGGTGGTACCACTTCACCATTATTTTTAACTATATTTCACTGGAAAGGCAAGATCAGGGCATGGAGACTGTAGAAAAAGCAACTTTCATCTGTGAAACTCCAATGTCACCTTTGGACAGATCAAGAGGAAAAGAGAGACAGGGACCTGCTGGAAAGAGTCCAGCAGAGAGTGACAAGGATGACTGGGTAACTTGAGCATCTCCCCTATGAAGAGAGACTGAGAAACCTGGGGCTGTTTCATCTGGAGAAGAGAAAACTTGAGAGATGATCTGATCGATGTATACAAATATATGAGGGGTGGGTGTCAAGCGGCTGGGGCCAATCTCTTTTCACTGGTCAGCAGAAATAAAACAAGGAGCAACGGCTACAAATTGTAACACAGAAGGTTTCACCTCAACATAATGAGAAATTTCTTTACAATGAGGGTGATGGAGCCCTGGAACAGGCTGCACAGAGAGGCTGTGGAGTGTCCATCGCTGGAGACTTTCAAAACCCACCTGGATGCATTCCTATGTGAACTGAGGGGATCCTGCCTTGGCAGGTAGGTTGGACTTGATCTCTGGATGTCTCTTCCAACCTCTAAAGTTCTGTGATTCTGTGAATTGTTAATCGGCAGGTACTAGGCCCCAGGAGCTAGTCCTTCCAAAGGTTCTGATGCTGGACACCTCAGCCCTTTATGATCTCCCTACAAAGCATACTGCCTTCTCCTATCCAGGCCATTGGATACAGGGTCATCTCCTGAAAGTGTCATCTGGACTGCATGACTCCAAATGCTGACAAGCTGCACTGGAAAGACTTTCATTGAATCTGCCCAGCCTGTAAATCAGGATGGTACATTTGTCCTCTTGCTATTAATTTATTGAGTAGAGGAAGACATTTCATACACTGAGTTTTAGTGTCTGTTATTTGATGGTAATTGATTAATTTTTAACTATCTTTCAGCCTTCTGATGTTCTATAAATAGCATAAGCTAATAGAGATATTTTTATACTAGAATGCAGATCTACTGTGAGGTTATTTGAAAGAAAAGGAGTCTAGTACGGTATGTTTGTTCAATGTGTTATTAACTTGGAAAGGAAATTGAGCTATAGTCAACTATGTAGCTCTGATTCTCACAGCTGCAAACAATTCCTAGTGAAAATGACTCAACCTAATTCACATTATAAAATTCTTCTCTCCCCCACTTTCTTTTGCAGCCACATCAAGGGTACAAAATGACCTTGAATTGGAATCCCTGGATTTATCTTTGTGTTTTCTTCTTTCTTAATGTTATACACAAGTCTTCCTTACTGGTATGTCAGTAAAAACATGGAAAAACCCAAGCAACAAAAAACCTCTACTCCTTGTTTAATGTGAGGTTTTCAGATCCTGAGAAGTGAGGAATAATGTGAAAAATAAATTTTATTTGCTCTCCTTAGAGGAGAGAGCTCAGATCTTAATATCATGTGTGGATAATATGGAGCTCAGATGCAGTGGAAGGAATGTGGAAGCAGGGCTGGAGGGAGTGTAGAGCACTGTCTGCCAGAAGAGACACTCACGTCATTCTATTCACTTGAGAAAAGGAAACTTTCACCATCAGCAGGATAAAGATTGAGACTTCACCCAGGGTACATTTCAGACCTGTTCCTCCAGCTGCCAGCACAGTAGCATAATACTCTATCCCTTTTCTCTTCATTTCCTAGCACTTTTTTGATGCTTTTTGGTGCACCTTCTTGTTTGCTGTGGGCAATTTCTTCAGAAATTCCATTAGGATGGATGGGAAAGACATAAAGCCTCAATTGTAGTAGGGAGCTCAGAAACATTAGTGATTTTTTTTTTTTTTTAAATTTACATTTTCCCTGTTAGTTCACCCTGAGATCCCAATGGCACAATTTACTAATTAATTACTATTATTAGCTAATGGGAGTGAAAAGTGAAATTACTGCCTGCCTTAAGCACAACAAAATTGACAATAAATCTGTAGTTTGTGAACCACTTTCTTGTACAGATCTGTTAACCAAAAAACAACAGCAGTGGCTGGCTGGCTTGATGCTTTTCAGAAAACCATTTGGCAGACATGGATACATAGAATCATAGAACGGTTTGGGTTGGAAACGACCTCCAAAGTTCATCTAGTCCAGCCCCTCTGCAGTGAGCAGGGACATCCTCCATTAGGTCATGTTGCTCAGACATCTGTGCAGCCTGACCTTGAATATCTCCAAGGATAGGACCTCAGCTAACATAATCTTCACATTCCAAAGAGAGGTGCAATGAAGACGGGTGATGAAGATTTGCATTCCTGGGCACTAGGTGTACATAGGCACTACTAGATTTGAAACAACTTTTCCTGACCAAAACCCATGGGTGATGGTTCTTCAGAAAGAGAGGCTGGAATTGCCCCTTTCAAACATCAGCACATTCATTATCTCATTTGTCACAGCAAGTGTTCACCCAACAAAAGGGAGATAGCCACAGCTATTGGCACCAGGTACTTGTCAGTTGCATTCAAGGTATTTCGGGGTTTTCTCAGGTTTGTTTTCTCCATATACATATACGGTAATTTTTAATGCCAAATGCATAAGTTACTCTGGGATGTGTAAAAGGCAGCATGCAGGGCAGGGAACCACTGGGGGAAAGCCTGAAAGGCTTTCTCAAAGATGTGAGTGAAAACAAGAAGAAGACGAGGGGGGGGCACCTGAGCGAGGGGTCTGCAGGAAATGGGAGTTGGTGGGGATGCAGGAGCAGTGCTCA
This sequence comes from Semnornis frantzii, assembly GCA_013399775.1. NCBI lineage: Eukaryota > Metazoa > Chordata > Aves > Piciformes > Ramphastidae > Semnornis > Semnornis frantzii. Next base: position 6,016 of record VWYK01108648.1, read on the forward strand.
GGAGGCTGATGCCAGGCTGTGGCAGCAGTTGTGCCAGGATTGACAGGGAAGGGAGCACTGCTCAGCAGAGGAAATGCACTGCGAGGAGGTAGCAGAGAAGCAGTTTGTAAGGGTGGGAGGCACCACACTCTGCAAGCCAAATGCTCAAGCAATGCAGTGCTTGTGTGCCATCCGCTTGCAGTAGCTCTGGTGGGTACAGACACCAAGAAGTGGAGATGGGGGAAAACCAGGAACATCTATAATTCATTCTGTAGCTATTCTGCAGCCCAGCACTAGCTCCCAAGCACAGGAGCCCTGCCCTCCATACACGGTTCTTTGCATTGCTGGATGCTAGACAGTTTCCCCAAACTTGCACAACTTTCTCACTATGCCTTGCACACTCCAGGTTCAGCTTTGCTCCAGTCCAGATGAGAGCTGCTGTTATACCCCTCCATGAGAATTAAACTGCAGAATGCATCCACTCTGAAAGCAGGTGCATGAGTTTGTGTCTGTATGCATGTGGATGCCTATATAACAATTATTCTCTCTCTCAATCTGAAACAGTGGGTGGCCACTAATGTTAGATGAAAATCAATAGGTAGAGATGAAACTGTTTACAAAAGCATGACAATGACTAGGCCACTCACTCAAAAAGGAAGTTAGCATTGTTACAAGAAGAAAACACTCCAAAGAAGGCTATAATTTAGTGCCTAGATACCATAGTGACTGGGAACTGCATAGACAGATTAGGTAAAAATTAAATTTGTTTAGACAGATAAATGCAAGAGTCAGATCGAAGAAATCAGCTTCAATGTAGTGCAGGGAATACTCTCCCACCCTCAAAAAGTATATAGAAGAAAGCAAAAGCAAGAAGCTGCAGCCAAAATTACCAATTCAGATCCATTTAACAAAAAATCAATATTACAATAAGATGCCAGTAATGAAAGAAAAACCACAGCAGTATCCCAATAAAGATTACAAATTACATGATTATAAATGGAGAGCCATAGTCATTTTGGACAGACAAATATGACCACAGTACAACTGAAGGCCAAATGATGGTTTAGGAAAAATGCCTGCAGCTTTCCAGAAAGCCAATGGGAGAAGTAAACATGCATCAAAAGGGTAGAATTTGGCTCTAGGACTTGCACATGAATAGGTGTGGCAGGGAGATACAGAATATCACAGAAATAAAAGAAACACATCTCTCCAAGCCCATGGGGAGATTAAGTAAAATCTTTGCCATTTGTTATTTTTAAGAATCTAGTGCAGTCTTGAGTTACTTTCAAGGCACCTACTGCTACTATTACTTCTACTACTACTACTACTATTACTACTGCTACCACTACTACTACTAATTATTGTTATTATTTCATCCAAAGCACTCTCAAGTAACTTACAGGCATTTGACAAACAAGATTCATAAGTTGCCAAAACCTGCTCCTGTGAATGCCTGTGTTGAGGACTCCTCGCTGACAAGACAAGAGATCCATCTAACATCATGGAACAGGTGAAAACACACGGTTTGTTTTAAAAAAAACAAGCGAAACCACAGCTAAGCAGTACTGAAGTGACTGGGTCAAAATCTTGCAATGATGCAGAACTAAAGGAAGCAACACAGGGCTTCCAGTTTGTAATCAGCGCATCTAACCCTCAGTTCCTCTGCAAAAGCTTATTTAAACAAGAAAAATAATACTGGAAAAATCACTGCCATACTGCCATTCTGGCATGTTCCTACCATCAAACCACTACCTAAACAAAAAGCAGAATCTGACATGTAGATCTCAGACTCCTTTCTGCTTGTGCAGTGTCATTCAAGCCCATGCTTAAGAGATGTTTGCTTATCCTGGTCATCTTTATTTCGTTAGACACAGTTTTACAGGACAGAGTATTGCCAACACTTTTATTTCCAAATAGACAAGTTGGGGAAAAACAAAACAGACTTGAGGACAGATACTAAATGGAATCCTGAGAGGGAATGGTAGAAACAACTAAATTTAACATGTAGACAACACCCCCAGACAAAGGCAGAAAGTGTAGCTATGCCACTGGGGCAGCAAAGACTTTAATATAGCTGGATATATCCAACAGATCTGGAAAGGAAGCTTTAGCAACAGATGACAAAGAAAATACGGATTGAAGCCAATAAACGGCAGGAAAACTAAAATCCAAATGACAGGTGAAAGAAATGCATGTATCTGCATTGTGAGAAATCCATTGAATTGAGCAAATGATACTTCTCCTAGGGGAATGATTCATTACCATATGGAAAAGACAGAGCCTATGATAAAGGATGGGAGAAAATCACTGAATAGCAGAATCTACCTACAGGAAGTGAAAAAGAACATTCTTGTTGAATCGTGGCAAAAGTACTTCAAATTTGCAACAGGCCTGACTAACACAGATACAGAGGGAAGAAAAAAAGCATGTTAAAATACGTGATATCATGCCCACAAGCAAGGGTGAAGGTTGAATCAGAGAAAATTTAAAATGCACTGAGAAACAAGCAGCATCAGCAAGAGTGGTGCCAGAAATGAACGGATCTTTTTCATCACTACTTCAGGACCAAAAAGAGGGGAAAAGACAAAATACTGGAAGCCCTTCTTACTTGGGGGCTGTGTCTTGATGCCACTGACCTACTTAAACTTCAAGCGCTATGTGTGGAGAAAGGAGGAGACACTCAAGAAGAACGGCTTATATCACAACAATATTGTACTACGGCAGTGCCCACAGTCTGGCTGTTAGGGGATTTATAAGCCAAGCACACAAATAGACAGTAATGAGTTACTCACTAGAGGCTGTCAGCAAAGTTGCTAATTAGTACAAATGGTAGTGGATTTTGTAATGCTGTCCCCTGCTTTAGTGGGAACTGTTCCAAGACCACCTAACCTGTATCTTATAGGATAAAAAAACCCTTACTCCCCTTAGTCCAGCGCGGCACTTTTGAGCATTTTAAAGTATGAGACAACATTAGAGTTATAATGGAAACTTGGGTGCAAAACTAACCACCAGAACAAACTGACTCACAACTGCATAATTTGTGATGAGATACCCCACATGCAGGAAATAATTACTCCTCACTCTCATCATGAAAGATCTGATCCACTGATGTCAACAAAAGCCCTTCAATAGAATTTTGTAAGAACTGGGCCAAGTCCCAAGATTGTGTGTGGCACTGCTGCTGTGGATAGCAATACACCTTGCATTACTGAATCTACAAAACTGATAAAAACCTTCTGTTAACCAACCATTTTAATGGTTCAATTACATAGGGTGCAGATAAAAACCATCAGAAAAGGCAATTAAATGGGACACAACTTAATATGCTGCCTTGAAACAGAGAAACATTTTCTCATCTCAAAATTTCAGAGGATTAGGGTCATAAACTGCTGACTATTAATAAATACGATACTATAAGAAAGGAAGAATTATTGATTGGTTATTAGAGTTTAAATATTTTTCTTATTTAACAATTGTGGCAAAGTTGCATTCCTGTTCTCTTCAACAATGAATGTGTAGAAAAAGTAGCACATTAGATTTTAATACTGGCAGTACTTCCTTCAAAAAGCATCAGATTTTAAAACCCACTGATCTGTCTGTCCGTTAAGAAGGTAATAAATTTTCATTAAAATATGTGTTTCTATAAGTAGAAATATTTTCTGAACTATTTTCTACTGTAAAAAGCCCTAGGAAATTAAACTAGATCGAATACATTTAATATGTATTAAAAAAACAATTTAGACGAGAAAGGTCACCAGTGGAAAGGTGTGATACCTACAATCAGAGCCAAGTTACAACCAGGGCTAGCCATTTGTAGTTAAACCAAACAACACAAAATTCAGGTTAACTTGGCTCTGCTGCCATATATAAACATGCCACACATGTATAGACCCACACATGAGAATTGTGGAGGGCCAGCCAAGACAGTTTCAGCAGTGTCTTCTTTACCTTGGCTGTTTCCACAGCTAACCATTTTGTAGACTGGTTTTGTCTATAGCAATTACATTTTTCACCCATTCTTTACCCATGGCATCTTAACACATTCAAAATGTTTACCCCAAACAGTGTATTCTGTTTTGTTGAGAGTCCATATGTACAAGAATAGCTAAAAAGACATCCTGTTCCATCAATGAATGTGTGAATTCCTGTGTGTTACAAATTCAAATGAAAAAGTCATTACAATGCTTTCTCACAGAGGATTAGAGGAGTTGGGGGATGAGAGTTTGGCTTCACCACCTGTAGATGATCCATTCAAACACAGCTGGACTAGCCAGCAGGAAGAAGTACTATTACAAGATGGCGGCTTGGGGAGCTGCAGGATATGAAATGCTGATAGGGATGGCAGAAAAACGTCTATCAAAATATTTTTCAGCAACTCAAATGTTCTACTAGAGAAAAAAGTTTACACAGAAAAGCTTTCTTTCTATCAGAAATTTATATTGTAAACAATGAATACATTTCAGTTGCATCCCCCTCTCAAAGTAAACGGGTGTATTTTATAGTTGGGTAATTCAGTCCCGTGATAGCTCATAGACACATTACATGCCAATTCTCTTCCACTAGCTTTGCTCCCCTGACAGAGTATACAATATGCAATCCCCAGCATTCGAGGACCTCCATGAGCAAGATGTCATGGATACCTGGGCAAATGCCTCCCTCAACTAGCCAGGAAGAGCCCCACCACAAAGCTAGCTGTGGAGTCACAGTCTGAAGAAAAGAGCAATGTGCTATACAGCTCCTTGAAGTAACCAGGAATAACACACTTCTTTTTTTCCTCTGTTCAGTGATTTCAGTGCAACTTAGGCTCCTAAATGCTTCTGTGGATCTGGGCCAAAACATATTCAGTAACAGATACCAAAAGAAATTGTTTCATGTGCCAGTTCTGTAGGTTAATTCACATAAGTGAGAAAACAGTTCTGATTGAAGGGTGGAGTGATTTTTTAAAAATTGATTCATATAGAAGTGTTAACAGCCTTTTGCTTATACCCACAATTGCTGAACAGAATAGAATCAGCAAAAATGTTATTTCCAAGTTCTGTGGTGTAAATAAAACCTCCCCTTTCTGACTCACATAGTGAGTCATTTTTGTCTGTACATTTTTATGCCAAGGGGAAATATAACTTTGTGCTCTGAGCATTCTTCTCGTGGACAGTTTCTCATGTCACAAATTCTCTGTTGCCCTTTGGTTTCATGGACTCTTAAAATCTCTCTTTCCAGTAATCTCCCTTTTGTTTACTGTAACCTCATCCCACTTGTTCAGCTTGCTGGCATGAGTGAAAAAAGACATGAAGTTGTGTCAGTTGCAAAGTTGGCACATTAGAGAGAATTATACACAAAATTAAATAAGCATGAAAGGCCGCATTAGAGAAGTAACACCTATGCAAATTTGCATCTTGTCTGTACAGTAACTGTAGGGTATCTTCAATTACTTCAGCCAAAAATGTCTGAACATCTCTTTAAGGACCTTTCTGTTCACAGTTTTTATCAAACCATCTTCATTTATGCTAAAAGTGGCTGGCCCCAGCCCACAGGTAAAGGCAAAAGGCTGTACCACCCTTACAACAGAGAAAGGAACGGAAACTAAACCCAGCCACATCTCCAGCACACATCCATATGTGCTGTCTCTATTTTTAGCCTTCCAAGAGTCCTGTGAGA
>VWYK01108675.1:20069-32552 GCA_013399775.1 Semnornis frantzii
AGATGTACTAAACCAAAAGCAGGCACTGGAACCAAAAGCACCAACTGCTGTGAAGTAACCACAATGGAACAGCAATGAAAAAATGCGACGCACCGTGGTATGGCGTTGAAAAAAAAAGCATAGGTGCCAGAGGTCTTGCCACTCTTCTAAAGGCAACATACTGAGTCTCTAGGAGGAAAAAAATAATCTCAAGATGGTCAAAGATTCAGAGATCTTGTTAGGAGAAAATGTCTCTTCCTAGATACTGTCTCCAAATCTAAGCTCCCAAGCCTGTCATAAAGCTTCTCCCTGCCCTGCGTGGTATTGGACACGCCCTCTTCATTTGCCCTGCTACTCACTCTCCACACATTATCCTGTCTTCCCATGTTAACCATGTCCAACCCAAGAACCACAAGCACAAGGCTTTTTGCTATCATTTCTTACCCACTTCCACCTCTTTCTGCACTCCCCTCCCTTAGCGTCTGACTTTTCTGGCTCCCTTTCATCCTTGTCTCGTATCAAAGAGGCCTACAGCAATTCCCAACCATGAGACTACCCTCAATCAAACTAATTTGTAAAACTGTTCAGGTCACCTCCATCAGTTCTGAACAGCTATTTGCTGCCGCCTCCCTCTTGCAACCCATGTACTGGCAAACCCATCGCTGATCAGTTAATGTTCTCCTTTGTGTCTCTTCACAGCTAAGGTTGCGGTAACTCTCCAGGCTACACACCCCTTAACAAACTGGAGGTGCAGAAGTGCAGAAGAGGAGAGACGTGTTCCACCTTCTCTCACACAGAACTAGGATGCATGCAGTATCATTGGCCCCATTAGTTACCCTCAACCTTTTCATGCTTCTTTAAGTAAGGACTTCCTATATAATTGTGTGGGGCTACACTGACCTCTGCTCTGGCAGAGGTATTCAGGACCAGGTAAGACAAGGAGTAAAACTTGAAACTGGTGACTGTCAGAAATCAGAAGTGTGCATTGGACAAAGCGCTGCAGCAGCTTCCCCAGGCAGGACAGAGGCTGACGCTTGAGCTGGAAAAGCTACCTTCATGTTCTCACTTTGAGGAAGCAATAGTAAGGGCTCCAGTAAACAACATTCAACTGCAGAAGATGAAATACATTTGGTTTATTTCTTTCTAAAGTTTGTACATATACATATATCATTATACATATGTGAGATCCTTCACTAGGGTTCCTTGATTTCAATTACATAAAAATTGTTGGGAAGCTTGCAGGTTCTCTGTTGCCCGTAAGCAACATTTATTCCAACTTATAAAAACACAGAGGAACAGAGTTATAGTCAGGAACATGGACACAAGAGAGAAGTCTACTTTATATCTCACAGTTTCAATACATCAAAGGCAAATTATTTGTCTGTATACCGTAGGCTTACTTTATCAGCAATGATAAAATAGAGGAAATTATTTATATACAGTCACCTCAAGTGAAAAATAAAGCAATGTAAACTTAAATTCCAAAATATTATTTTAAATGATATAACAATATCCCCAAAAGTCCTTCTTCCAAGGGGAAGAAGACTGATTAAGTGCCTTCATTTATCAGGAAATTATCATTCTAGTACCAGTTACATGAAGCAGAATAAGGGAGGGCATCCTGTGGTACCTGTAGAAAGGAGCGACGACTCTGCTTCGGGAAAGCATCTCCGTGTAAGAAAGTGTGTTTGAGTCCTTATGGACATCAGCAGCGCATGGAAACATCTCCCGTGAACCAGGGCTTGATTTAAGTCTGCTCTGACTCTGAGCAACGAGAAATATGCTTTTCTGGCTGTGCATGTTCCCAGGGACAAAATGGGGTGTCCTGATGGTAGGACAGCCTCAGACCTGAGATGATGACCATCCCAAGAGTCAGAGCAGCAAGTTTCATGCTGCTGGAAAAGATTTAGTCATTACCTCAATGCTGCTTCACAGTAAACCAAGACGTTACCACAAAGCAGTGAGACCAAGATGACATCTAGCGTGTTGCATGAAAAACACCCGAGAGATTCAGAGTAAACTGAATTCAAGGTTACCAGAAAGAAGGTTCCTACACTTGGCAAAAGGGAGGCCACCCAGAGGAAAGGTCTTGCAAGGACTGCTGTCAGGCCCAGTAAGGTTAGGTTTGCACACAAGGAACAAACAGGGCATGTGTACGTTCATGTGCAAAATGCCCTGCTGCACTACCACTATTAACCCTATGGATACCATGCAAAGATAACTGAAAACACAGTCCCCTTTCTTGGCCTAAGAGAAAACACCGCTGCAACAGCTCAGGGGGAGGGCAAATGACACTTCCTAACTTGTCACTCTGAGTGCAAGTGCTCACTGTCATCTTCCCACTGCATCACTATGGGAGGCAGGTAACCCAAGGGAGAAGCTCAGCACCTGGGAAAGGATTACAGGATTATAGCTCACACAGAGCAAGGTGATGGGCATGGCCCTCTTAATTTCCTCCTGAGCTACAGTCCACTCATGTCTCAGTCCTGCAAGACACAGCCACGGTCCAGTGAAGTACAAAGTACGGCTTCAGTGAGATTGCTCAAGTGCTTCACAGTAACTGCATGAGAAGAGTTGAATGAACCCAGGTAAGAATCCCACCCTGAGGCTTTGCTTTCCCTTTCCAAGTATAATACAGATAATGCTCATGTTGCCCTGATTATAGCACAATAGGAAAACTCCTTGAGTTCCCTTACGCCTTTTAACTTAGACCAGCGACTTGTTAAAAGGTTGTTTAACTGTCCTAAGGGAAGCCTTTGGAAGGCATATGAGATGTTCAAGAGAGATATTTCAGCCCTGCAGCCCTTTTCCCTGCTCATGAGCCAAACACTTTTCTGGAAATCTCTACAGCAGAAAGAAACCCTCGCTACTGCCACATGGTACACCTACAGGAGACATCTCAGATACCTGTCCTGCCTGGACACTTTTGGGCATAATGTCCCTGCACTGAATTTTCACAGCATGAGGTCAACATTTGCTGTGTATTACATCCCCAGACTGTGATTTTTCAGAAGTCAGCACAGATGCTCCTCTAGTACAGGCACTGGCTGACATCAACAGGGAGAGAGTTAGCCCATTGTTAAGCTAGCAGAAAATCCCACCCAGTAATCCTTGCTCAGATTCTCAAATATATGTCTTCACTTTTGATGCGCAGAACAACAGGCAGCCCCTAGTGGACGACAAACGGAGATCAGGGCAGCTCAAGGGACACCCTAAATCTGTGAAAACCCTGATGACTGTTTAACCTATTTTGAGAACAACTAGAACAACAAGCATCCTAACAAAATTTGCAGCTACTGAAGTGCTTTGACCAAAATAAGCCTCGGAAAAGAACAGCAGACTTTGGAGTGTTGAGCCACAGAAGCCATACTATATCTATGAAATACATACACACATCTACAGGCATCACTTAACACATTCACCACGTAAGCCTCAGATTGTACCTCACGCAGAGAGGAGATTTTAAAGGTTTCAAACCACTGAAAAGCTATGTTCTTGTAGCCAAGCTGTAATCCCAACCTTAAGTGAGAGGACAGAGTTGTCATGAACGTGTGCAAATTAGAAAAGCCCCACGCAACCAACCCCTGTCCTCATCTACAGTCTTTCAGAATTTGACAGCACTGAGCATGAGGTCTTCCCTAAGCATGTAAGTGATTAAAGACTGACATCACCAATAGAGTTTGCCCTGTGCAGTGACACAGACTGGATATATCATTGATCTCCCTTCTAGCAAGAGGCTCAGGGGAGTCAGAGGATTTTGCGTCAAAGATGTCTCCACAGCAGCTTGGCTAGCTGCTCTGTGGTTACACAGGGATATTCACTTAGCCCAAAGCAAAGATGAAACCTTTGTCTGCTTAGACAAATTGCCTTGGGCTGGTCTCATTTAGGTGAGTTACATACAGGACCACTGCTAGAGTGGCTACTAATTACAATGGTCTACATCAGAAAAATCCTACCCTTGTAGTTTGTAGCTCTTTCAATCCTTGCATTACTAAGCGATGCACTTTTTCTTGGTCCAAACAGATCTGTGGCCTGTACTCCAGCTGATTCCTGGCACAGACAGAACAGCAGATGCCATGGGAAGTCCTTCACTGTTTACACATTTATAATTTGTATAGAGCAGTTAATTGTTCAAAGGGAAGGACACATAATGCTTTGGGCTGGCCTAAATTTGCTCCTTCTGATCCATGGGAGCAAAGTTGAGTCAATGTTGCAGTCTTTAGGAAAGTTGTTTCTTGCTTTCACCAAGGGAAATACTCTAATAAATAATTAAAACACTGCCTCAATGCATCTAACAAATCAGACAAGCCAGGTACCTTCTCTCAAGCAGTGTTGAGCAAACAGAAGAGCATGGCATCCGGACACATTTCTCTGGAGCCTTCCCTCCTTGTTCTTGTTTAAACCAGCCTCCCAACAGCAGAACAGGGGCACCCCTGGATGACGGTGCTGCAGCTACAAAGGAGAAAAGCAAAGCAAGACGTGGTAGAGACAGCGTCTCCAGCAGCAAGGGAAAGTGGAAAAGGAAGTCAGCATTTTTAATAACCCCTGGCACTGAAGGCAGTGCTTGAGCAGAGTCTCGGGCAGGTAACGTGCCACAGAGGGCGGCACTGGCTTTCTGACTTCCTACAGTATGGCTGTCCTCTGCGTTTGTGCTCAGCTTAGATGACATCATTTCTCTGGAGGCTGACAGAGCCTCTTCTTGCTGAATCAAATCTTCAGGTCCCACATGATGAAGCTTCAAGCGAAGCAGCTTGCTATACCACACCTATGCTGCTGGGCAATCTCTTGGTGAGGGGAGAGGCCAGGCATATAATACTGCATCTATATGTACCGAAATACCCTCTAAAAATCAGGGGGGATCTGCTCTTGTTAAGAAATTTCTGAGGCAGCCTCTTTGCTTCACCTCTCTACGCAGCCTAGACATCAGATGCTGGGAACACACACTGGGAGCTCTGGCTGTGCTCTAGAGAGAAAAGTGGACTTTATAACTGCCCTCTCAGAGCAGATATGATGTCCCAGAGCCTGGGGGAGAGTAATACTGGGGAAAGTTTAATCAAGCGGCTGGAATATTCACACAAGCTGGAACGGTGCTTGAGAACAGGTGTGTACACTGCCCTTGTCTCTGCAAAAGCAGCCAGTGTTTCTGACAACATGGACATCATCTCTCTGTGTTTGGGGGACCGTAGCTGAAAACAGCAATTTTAACTTTTGTTTTTACGCAGCTCCCTAAAAGGCTGCAAAATGTGTGGACTGATTTGGAAAGCAACCCAGCTCCTCACAAAATGGCATTTCAAGGTTTCCCCACATCGTGGGTAGCCTCTGCCTCCAACACTTCTTGGAAAGGAGATTAGGAATGTCACAAGTGTCTGGTTTGCATCTGGGAGGGAGGATTTTGCATCTCTGCAGTGTAATGCTAGAGAATCACAGCAATCTAAAACTCGTCTTGCACCTCCCAGCTATAATCGTGGCTGGAAACACAGGATACCAACAAGGAGAATGAAAAAGCTCTTCACAGGGTTATCCATTGAATGCAGCACTGCTTCAGAGCAGGTTTTCTCGAGGCAAGATGGGACAGTCACATCTAGATTTCTGCAAGCATGGAAGGAAAGAGACCTGTTATACAGAAGCAGCTGAGGTGCTAAGATGACAGACAGGAGCAGCTTGACAGAAAAGGAGGAGGAGCTGTCAGACTAACTGCAAAAAGACCAAAATTAATTTAGGGATGGAGAATGCAGACACGGTAACCGGTGTGCCATCTGCAGAGAAAAGCCTTCCCCACTTCCAAGAATACTGCCATGCAATGCCTCCAGAAGCTACTGATAACCTTGCCACCTTTGACTTCCTCCGCTGTCACAATCACGTCCCCAGTGAAGGGGCTGCTCTAATCAAGCAGGAACCTCACTTCCAACTGGATAAAAGCAAAAAAACATTCACTCTTTTGCACAAGAAGAGAAATCAGCCTTGTTACCAGAAGGCACTGAAGCTGTGAAAAGTCACTGAACAATTCTGGTCTCTGGAGATCTTAGTCCAAACTCCTCCTAAAAGCAGGACTATGCTCTCTCCAGGGAAGCCCCCAAATGTGGACAGACCACATCCTGGGCAGAGGCAGGATTAGGGTGAAACCACTAAAGGAACAAGCTGTGACAAGCTCTTATAAAGCTTCTGGTTACCATTTACAAGTGGCTGGCTACAGATGAAAACTGAGTCAGCATCACAGCTAAACAGCTTTCCTCCACAGCTCCACTGCATTAATCACTCTGCTGGCTGACTTATCTCTCCACATCAATTAAAGACACAACATAAATACTGGATTTAAAAGCCATAGTCATGTTCACTGGTCCATGAGATATTTATCTGTGACATGCACACAAACACACAGCTGGCCCAGAGAGTCTTTCGCAGCCACTGCCAAATGAAAAACAACTCAACCAGAACCCTGCATCCAAGTGACTCACAGAGGAGACCACAGTTTTGGCTTTGGGAGAGTATCTCACCTGCTGTGGTTGCTCAGTGAGGAGAGAAGGCAATTTTGTCCTTTCTTGCCTCTCTGCTATCAGGTGCAGACTCAATGAGGTCCTCTCCTGCTTCTACACCCCCAGCTGGGGAAAGAAAAAGGTCCAGCCCTTGAAGAGCGAGGAACCAGCAATGGTTGCTTGGTCTGCATCTGGAGAGGCCAGATGCTAGAGGCTGTTGGTCCTATCCTGCTCTGTTCCTCACATCTCCCATTTCAATGCTAAGGCAGAAGCTTTGCTCGAGCCATGGTTGCAAACCGCAGCAGGAAGGATAAGGAAGGATGGCAACTCCCTGCACCACTGATGTGAAGGCTGGCTTGCACGCCACATGATCATGGTGGTCTGCTAGTAACTCCTGCTCACAGTGAGCACTTCTGGAAAGCTGCAGGCTGCTCTGCTGGTACTGACTCCATGGTGGGTTCCAGAGAGGGGTTAAAAATGAACGAGAGTATCCTTAGATATTACAACAGGAGCTCCTGAGTCACTGAGGTCAAGCACTGATCTCTGCTAAAGGCAAACATGTCAGAGAAAAAAGGCAGCATACTGGGTACCATGCAAAGCCAAGTGGCCAGAACGTCAGTGCTGCCACAAAGGATGCTGCACTGTTGAGACCTCCTGGGAACCTGCCAGCCACCCTCTACAATGCCACTGGGGGTGGGAATGGACAGACAAACAAATTGCAATACTTCTTAGGTACATGATCCTACTCCCAAGGGAGTCCAGAAGCCAGCCTTGGCCTCCACAATGCACTTTTTCATAGAATCATAGAATGGTACGGTTGGACGGGACCTCAAGGATGATCTAGTTCCACCCCCTCATATGTGTGCCTCAGATGCCGAGAATTTGTAAAGCAAGGGAACAAAATGGCATTAATTAAAATTTAAGTGGAACCTGATAAACTCTCAGTGAACTAATCTGCATGCCTCAGCAGCCTCACCAAGAACGCTACAAGATCAAAAAATGTTTAAAAACTAAAAGTGCAGTGAGAAACTGCATTTGCTAAGCCCAGATGAGACTTTAAAAATATACTCTAATCTGTTCACAAGTGTACATGGAAACAGAGAATAAAAAATGAAAAGAAATCAGCATTTTTGCAGCTCACTTTTTGACTTTTCCTATTGCTTCAAATTATCTCTTCTGCAATGACTCTGAAGAGGAATTACCCAGTTTTTATGTTAAAGCTGGGAAATACATCTTGTGGGGAAAATTTCTCTTTGAGCTCAGCAATTTAACTGCAGTCTGCAGCAACCAGAATGTTTTAAAAGGGGAAAAAAGTTAAATGTCACCTCTTTGCCTTTTAAAGCATAGCACTCCAAAATCACAAGGGGTTTGCTGGGCAAGTTTCAGCCTACCTTCAGAAAGCTCACCTAGACAACCCTGCCCAGATAGCCAAGCATTTGCAAGTCTGCACACGTTTCTGTTCTATTATTCTTAATGCCATTATCTAAGGTAGGACAAGCTGTCTTCTCAAATGTGCTGGTGGCATTCCCCGAATTAATTTCTTCTTCTCTCTCTTCTGATCAATACCTACAGGAATTTCCTGGCTTTGTTTCCCCTCCATGACCTGTTGATCTACCACATTTAATTCAAACAATCCCTCCCAATGAGAGCTATCATGAATCTTTATATACCGAGTCTTCTAACAGCATGCTGCACTGCATCACTTTGGCTCCTGCAGCAGAAGGTATCTGTCCTCTTCAGGAGGAGGTCTGAATGTTTGCTCCACTGCAGCAGGTATGCACAACTTCTAAAGCCCCAGGACCCTGAGAATCGCTGACAGTCTCTATTCAGGACCCTGCAGTTTTGAGCAACATTGACAGGGTTAGGGGCTAACTTCCTGACTTCTAGCATGGAGCAGCGACTCTCAGTGGTGGATGCCAGACAAGTGTGCATTCCATCATCACAGGTGGAAACAACCTCATCTAGTTTGCTGCTGAGCTGCAACTGCAAAGATCAATTTACTGGAATACTTGCTAGCAACTGAGAATCTTTGTTAATGCCAACAGCGAGCACACCACCGGGAAAGTTGTTGCATGGTGGTCCTCAGTCATGTGGTGCCTCATTAAAGTTCTTCTCCTTGATCACTCCCTGGCCTGCTTATTGAACTAACAATTCAATAAATTACATTGCCCTTGGGACATGGACCCTTTGGGAAGTCTGGCAGAGCACAAATCCACTCAGGTGGTAATTCTTTTGATGTGTGGCCCCTCAACTACTTAGGTTGGACACAAGTTCATTACTTAGTCCTTGCATTGCTGTTGGTGTTTCTTCATACATTCAGAATTAGAACCATCAGAAAGGCTTCCCTGTGGCAGGCACACAAAAGTAACAGCAATGAACAATTTTCAGCTGGCCCTCAACACTGCTTCCCACAGTGCTCTGCAGGAGAGGCCACTTTGCTTCTACTACTCTGAGCAGGGGAAAGGTAAAATAGGAGAGAACTGTCCAAGCTCACCCAGTGGGCCAGTATCAAACCTGAGATTAAAACCCAGGGTGCTAAATAACAGGTGAGCCAGTGCTCACTGCAGAGCCATGATGTTGCACAAGCGGGAGAACTATTTCTACATTATATTTCTACTCCACGTGCCTGAATACTGCTGGCCATCCTTAAGGGTCTGTGGCATAAACAGGAGGCTTTCAGTTATGGAAAGCTTGACCCATAGTGGTCTCTCTCTCTCTGTCCAGTGCCTCCCTCTTAATGCCCGGTACACAGGTACACAGGAGCTGTAACACAGGATAGTTTCCTGTGGGTGAAGGGTAGATATGCAAAAGCTGATGCTGCCTTATGCTGCCCTCCAAGCATGGAGTAGCCAGCAAGGCATCAAACCCTGGCCTGCAGAGAGGACATGTCTGTCCCCTTCTCTGGTCTGCACCAGCCTCTTCCATCTCTATGCGAGCAAAAGTAGAAAAATGGAGAATCCCTTTGTGAAAGGGCAAAGTGCTTTGTCACTAGCAAAGAAATTGCAAACACCTATCTGTGCACACCAACAAGGAAAGTCCTGGGAAGGGGAGCATCATAAGGCTCTATATAGCAGCTAAGTGAAAGTGTATAGTTGAAAAATACGCAGAGGCCCTTTGTCTTTAAAATACAATGTTAACGGCTGACAGATACAGCAGCCTCCTCCGAAAAGAAATGTAACGCCCAGGTAATGCTTCTGACTGGGTAATCCCTAATCTCCCAGACTGCAGAGGCAGCATGGATTTGGATACCCTCCAGCCTGCTAACTCAGAAGATGCTTTGCTTGGAACGAAGCAAACAAATTATGCCAATGCTGTCATCCCAGCATTGCCAGAGGTTTCAAAGTTTCATTCTTTCACGTTCATTGGTCCAAGGTCAATGCAGTAAAGATAAGCAACAGTGACTATTTACTGTAGCACCTGCTGCTAAGTACTAGTACCAGCATGCTCTGCACTGACAGGAAACCAGCGTTCCCAGTACCCTAGGCTCTAGCTAGCCTTCTGGAGCTGCCTGTTTGCACAGCTCCGCTCACAGCTACAGCTCGCGTACACAGCACTGCAGCATTTGTCCAGTTACTTTTCCCACCCACCATGTAAATAAAGTGACAAGTGACTTGAGAGATGAAAGCCACGTGCCGATGGGAGGAGATAAACGGGGAAGAGACGGAATATACGTCACAGCGCTCTGCCCCTCCCCCAGCTCCTTTAGAAACAGAACAACACAAAAGTCCCGATGCTTCAGTTGCTTAATGATAAATTAACAAAGCAAAGCAAAGCAGGAGCAAAGACATCTCCCACAATTTGCACAGAAACAGCAAAATATACAATAGAAAATGTCACTAACACTCCATTCAGGCAGATGCACTTATTTTTTGTGAATGACAGGTTATTAAATGAAAAAAATTTGATCACCGGTATTTGCTGCATGGCTGTTCCCCTAGGTGTCATTTCCACCCTAAGTGACCTTCTGCTTAATGCTGGGTGTTTCCGGCCTGTAGTCCTTCCTCTCCGAGACATTGCGTTTCACCTTGGCACTAACTGGAGACTCCTGATTCAATGAGGGACTTGAGTGGGATTTCTTCAGTCCTGGTGCATCATTCTCTACTCCACTCAGTAGCTCTTTCACTCCTTCTTTCAGGAGGCCAACATATATCTCATAGCGATTTTTCTGGGAAATGAAAAGAGAGGCCTGAGTTAGTCTGGAAGAAATTCTGCAGGAACACTTCAGAGACTGCCTGGCTAACTCAATGGTTTCTGCCGGCCTTGAAAGCTGGGAGCCTAATATGGATGCAAACAATGGTGCCTGATGTGGCCATGAACAATGATGGCTAATGTAAATTACACTGTACAAAAAGAGCTCCAGGCAGGCTGAGCCAGGGTGCAATTAAAGGCACTCAGTTCTGCAGCACACAAATCCCAGGGCTTTGCCAAATGGTGGCTCCCAGCTAGCAGGAACACGTGGTGATTCCCAAGTAACAACACCGAATGAGAGCTTGCTGACTTTAGACACATTCTATGGTCACGCATACTGAGATGTTATGTGCCCCATGGCATGGAGATAAAGTGCAGCAAACTAAAGAACAACAAACATCCTGCTCTGGTCAGCCACAGCTCTCACTTGTAACCCTCAGTGCCCACCAGCAGGTCCTGCTTCCCTTGCTTCAGCCCATGGGGAAGAACCAAAGCAAAGCCCTGCTAAGTTCAGACTGTACCAGCTTGACCATCACTAAGCCCATGAGAGGATGCTCTGCAACACCAGACCTTAACAAAAAGGAGCAGATGAGAGGGTTATGACCGTAGCATAGCATGTTCCCATGACAAGGCCACTCATGATCAACCATGAACGTTGCTGTATGTTCAGACACTTTTATTTTACAATTGGAGAAAGGTGACTGTAGCGTGCCACATGCCCACTTTGTTTTGTTCCTTGTTTGGAGCAGAGCTCTCCCTCTCCAACATGAAGATTTTGCTCTGTGTGCCACAGTAACATCTTCATGCATACAATACCTTTACAACCACCAACAGAAGATCCCTGCAGGGCCTTTAAAACAGAAGCTGGGCCAGGAGGTCCTGAGAACAGAGCAACCCACCTCCTGGGATCTGCTTAATAACCTGCTCCTGACATATCCACTAAAGATATAGTGCAGGCATTGTAATTAAGGTGACCTCAGTCAGCTGGGGGTCAGGGAACGAGGGTGTAAACATCTGTTTTGATTGTTAATTTGTATCTCAAAGTGGCAAAACAGCTGCCAAACTATTATGTTCCCGACAGAGGAAAGTGTTAAAGGAAAATTCTTCCAATTTATAATAAAATAATAAAGTTCTGGTAATAACACTTATTCAAGGGCAGGAAGTCAAAAAGCCTGGAAACTGCTTTGAAGTGCTGAATATATAGGGGGCGGGGGGGAAATGGAGAGAACATGACTGAGTTTCCAAAGAGCCCTTTGAATAAAACACCATAGAAGAAGATCATAAAGAACCCTCCTAAAAAATAAATTAAAAAAGCATTCGTTTAAGTTCTGTATCTGGAACTCCAGATGTGTCCAGCTGTGTCCAGCAAGAGATACAAATGATGCAGGTAAGATGTGTCGCCCAGTAAAAAAGGAAATGGAGAAACAGCAAGCAGAACCCTGATGGTGATGCTCTGGGCTGATGGATGATTCATCACACAACAAATAGGACACCCTTGAAAAAGAGGAGGCGAACCAGTACTCTAGGCTTGTGGATCAGCATAATGTACATCAACACAGAGAGTGACTCTACTGCCATATAGATTTTGCTTCTAGTTGGTCTGGTAAATATCACTGTGGTAATAAGACCCAGCAATCAGAATGGAAATTCAGGTCCAGCTTATGCCCTGCATGTCTTCCAATGGCCTCTTTGCCCCAGATTTTGTGAGCTTATGAGTTCTATTGCAATTAAGTAATGTATTTGGAAATTTCTATTTTGATTTCAACTGCAATAAACTTGCTCTTTCACTGATCTGACATTTTAAAACTAGGAATTAAAAGCTGGTGGAAATTTTTTCTTCGAA
>VWYK01108688.1:8643-32413 GCA_013399775.1 Semnornis frantzii
CTGTACAAAGCTTGCAATGATTACGAGTGTCTGTGCTTGTTCCCACGCAATTACCAGATGAAAAACAGTAATAGTTTACCTCTTTGTTCATTAGAGCCAAGATCTCCTTGCACTCCATTTATCAATTTTGTTTCTGTATCCTAAATAAATGGATAAAAAAAATAGTGCTTAGGTTCATTAGCTTTGTAGTAGTTTATACAACTGCATCTCTCTCCTGGTAGTGTCTAGCACTAAACATTTCAGAATGCTACTCAGAGAAAGGTACAAAACTATCAAAAACTTCCTGAGTGTGTTATAGGAAAAAATGACTGCAGGCATTTGAGGGGATCAGCAACCACCTGTGAAATGATGGTTGCAGTAAAACCCATTAGTTTGCAAGAAAACACCAGAAGCAAAGATCTTTATTTCAGTTTCTTGGCAAGCAAGGTATTGTTTGCAAGTAATCTGAAAGCCCTTATACAGCCTCGTTCTTTGAGGATGAAAGTCTCATTAATAATAGCAGTAAATGTCTTTTCTAAAGAATAAATACCCCACAGATGTTTACTTACAATAGTCTGCAAATATTTTAATACCTACCACTTAGTATGAATGGATTAAAGTAGTAAACCTTCAAATCATCTTATTTCCCTTAGTAAGTACATAGCTACAACTCTATTTGCAGAATCCTATACACTCCTTAAGCAACATAAGTAAAAATCAAATTTTGAGGGTCTGTCCTCCATCCTCCCTCCTATCAAGGCACTACATTTTCTACTTTTTTCCTCTCTCCGAATCTCATAATCCCTCAAAAACATACTCACAGAGCTTTGAGGGTTGCTGGAGAGATCTCTTTTTGCTGATGTGGTGGAAGCATTTGAAACACGTTCTCCAGAAGTTGCATCAATCCATTTATTTTCAGAGGTACCTATAATGTTGGTAGCCATACTGGTGAGATTGAGGATTTTATGCCTTACATGTGGCAGGGAAGGCTGGTCTTTGCCCCAATCTTTTTGGTATGTGGAGGGTCGAGAATTTAATGTAGACAGTAATGTCAAAGAACAGAACAAGAGTCAGTGAAAACACATTAAAATAACAGAAAAACACACAATAGAAGAGGGAGACCCAAATCAGGTGGAATTTGTGAAGACAGAAGAAAGTTTTTATGAGCAGACCGCCTTCCCCAAAACCGTGTTAGTGATAAGCCAACTGCAAGTTCAACAGATGTTTCCCTAACATGGACTAGAGCAGCTCAGCATTACAGAGGACTTAGTATTGATTAGAAACTATTTCATTGTCATTAGTAAGACCTGAGAGAAATTCTTCCAGCTTGACTCACACAAGGTGCAGTTTGACTTGCACACTCTCCAGGGGAGCGTGGTCTTTCACATCCATGCTCCTCAGGAAACACAGAGGATAAGAGGGCAGTCTAAACTAAGCTAGCAAAATTGATGAAGATAAATCATTATCTTCACTCAGACTCCATCATCTCTCTAAAATTTATTGAGATCTCCACTAATTTCACTCTTCATTTGTGCTAGGCCCTATATAAGTTCTGATTGTTTCCTACCCCTTCCCAATTCCACTGCATCTTCGCCCTACTTGCTAGAAACTTATTCAAACTAGCTTCACACTAAAAGATGATTTTGTCTTTAAAATGTGAAAGAAGTCATTGGTGACACTTTCAACCCTGGAAAAATTCTTTCAGGATTTCAAAGGTTATCCTAAACAAACCCATGGCAAGTCCAGAAACTTTCCAGGATGGAAATCCTCACTAGCTAAAACAGATAGTTCCATGTGGGGACAATCTTGGCATATCTGACACAGTATTTGAGTCAACAGTCAAAAACTGCAGCACAGAGGCATTATAAAAGCCACAGGTGCAAAATATTTCCTGAAAAAAAAAACAATTCATATAAGACATTCTCTTCCCTGGGGGAAAAAGGAGCTGATGACCGAAGGAAAGATTCTTTACAATTACTATTACCTACAGACCAGTCCCTCTGGTTTTGTGGTAAGGGAACACAATATTTTCTTTTCTGCCCTGTGTGGTGGTTGCATCCATTTCCACCTGCACGTCCCCTTAGAGACAGGTCAGAGCACATGAGAGGTCAGTACACTTCAATGCTTTTCAAGACCGTTCTAATGCAAGAGCAGTTAGAAAAAGCCAAGGTGTGTTAAAATGCAACACACAAGCTAGCAAACTACTTCAGCTCCAGGTACATACTACTACTTTACGAGTAATAAGGACTCTCTGCTGCCAGGTACAGCAGAGGCAAAGCTCATTTGCCTTCTAGAGCATCCGGCACATGCCTGAGGAAACAACTCACCATTCTTTCCATATCGTCTGACATCCAGGACTAGGTTTCCAGTTTCTAGTGCTCTGCTGATGGCTTCTTCCCACTGACTGGAGTCCATACGTGAAACCTTTGTGCCATTGATAGCAATGATCTCATCGTTTACATACAATTGACAAAGTGCTGCAGGACTACCTGCAGAGAACAGAAGAAAAATAAAATTATGTCTTCATTCACAATTATTTTTTAGTGCAGTTATGATTGATTTAATTTTTTCCCCAAAGAAATGCTTATTTGGTGGATGTTCAGAAAGTCTTTGAAAAAATATCTACTGCACTGTGAATATAAACTCAGCAAACTTCATATCAGTGTAGTGTTTCAGTTTGAAACATATGATAGTGACAAAGGCCATCCGTTTTTTCCACCCATAAGTGCTCACACTGGCCAGCCCATTTAACAAACTCTCTCCGAGGCCATTCTTGCCTTCCATAACTCACCTTTCTCCTCTGGCAGTGAGAGAGGTAACACCACAGTTCCTGCAGCCAACAATTTGTTGACATTTAGTGTTTGGGTAATCCTCTTATTTGCTTAAAAAAACTCCACTTAATTCTTTCTATCAGAAGCTATCTTTCTCATAAACTGATTTACTTGTTCTTGGGCTCTACTGACAATAACATGCTGCTTTACTGCTTTGTTAAAAGGGTTGGCTAGCTCTGAATTGAATGGCAATTGGAATCAAGATCCTGCTGGGTGCTGTCCTGATAGATTTCTCTGTGTACTATTTATTTTGTAAATTAAGCACAAGTTCCATTACGGCTTGGACTTTGAGTTCTACTGACAGGCTGCACTTTACACTCTTCTTCATGTACTACTAAACACTGACAGGTGATATCACCAGTGTAAGGACAGAGAACACTTGGAGCACACAATCACTCAGACTTCCTTTAGTAAGATTTTGAGTTATATCTGAATGGTTCTTGCATGAACAATTATTCCCTTAGCAGAATAGAAAGTGGAAAAGTTAAGTGAACAAATAGTTACAGATTGCACAACAAATCCTCACATCTTGTTTAAAACACAATAAAAATAGTGTTATATATAAAAACACAGAGAATAATTTAGACAATTCTACATTTCATCCTGATGTCCTCCTGGCTCACCAGTATTATACTGCTTGAAGTCTGGATCACCCACTAAGAGTTCAGATAGTTCTTTTAACAATCCTTGCACTCAGGGAAGTTAAGAAATTTAG
Source organism: Semnornis frantzii (assembly GCA_013399775.1). Taxonomy (NCBI): domain Eukaryota; kingdom Metazoa; phylum Chordata; class Aves; order Piciformes; family Ramphastidae; genus Semnornis; species Semnornis frantzii. The sequence continues at coordinate 12,169 of VWYK01108688.1, forward strand.
AAATGCTATGATTCCTGATCCAGGCCTAAGCAGGTCAAAATAGGCTTATCCATGTCCTGGCTTGCCCAGAGATGTTTTTTCTGCTTTCCATCTCTCTGTTTTGGGGAGAAGCAATGGTGGGAAAGAGGACAAAGAACCGGGAGCCACCGAGTCTGGGTACCCTGGCCCTTTGCAGCCTGTGGTAAACAAGGTAGACAGGCTCAGCTTGTGTATGCCTTGTGCAGGGCCTGTGTTCTGTCCTAAAAAGGATAAAACAAGCCTAGGGCTTCACCTAATATGGTCAGGCTTGGCTAATTGCCATCCTGATTGGCTATTCTGTGTCCAAAGGCCCATTAGTCTTGGGCTGTATGGATAGGAGGAGAAGAACAGGGAGCATAATGTGTGCTCTGCCATTGTATCTGCTCTCTGCTGTTATATTCGTGCTGCTTTATATCCCGAACTGTCTGGAAATGACGTTCCAAGAGCTTACCAAGGTTCTAAATGCCTTCATGCGATCAGCCTGCACAGCCAGTGTGACACCATGCTGAGACTGCACATGGCATTGCATCCTGCCGGCACCTGAAAGCCTACTGCCAAGACAGGAAGTCCTGGAGATACACAGATCATCCAGAGGAGATCAGGACCAGGTCAGAGATGTCTGCCTCCTTTCCCCAGCAGCCTGGGAAGAATCAGAAGTCTCAGCAGATGACAAGAGTCCCCTGAAAGCCTTTGGGTACTGTCTGAAGCTGTAGCCAGCCCTGCCAGTCATGAGATAATATTTTGTGAGTGAATCCTTCAAGCCTCTTGTAACTCACCATTGCCTTCTGCCAGCAGCAGAAAGGAGCTCCCTGAGTCCCTCTAGTGGGCAAGAGGAGTACTGACCGCAAGCAATGCCCTGACCGCAAAGCCTTCTCTGCCAGTTCAGTCGAGTTCAATTCATGTTATCTATGATCACTGCTTATTGCTAGAGCCTGTTACTGCCTGTGTATAAAGTTTCCACGACTGATGCAAACAATTGGTTGTTATTAAGCTGAGTGATCAGGGTGGTGAGTTCTGAATACTGAATATTAATAAACAATATTATTTTTTTAAAATATCATCTCACATTAATTACCCCTCCACTACAATACCAACTTATGATCCATCACAGTTTGCAAAAAGAAACTCAGCCACCACACTAACTACTATATTAGAAGAGCACAGCTCCATGGTCTGCTTTTCTGCATTCTACTTAAAGTACATACTAAAATCTCCTTTAAAAGTATTACTGATAGCTGCTTAAAACACATCCTTTACTTTTTCTTCCAAGTGACAATCATATTTATTTATGTTACAATATTGTTAAAAAAGTGACAATTTAAACTAAAAAAAAAATAGGCATTTCCCTGGAGCCAATAAAATGTTAAAGAACAAATATATTTCCAAATCGATTAATTGAAGGTACTATTAAGAATATTTAAGACAGTACCAGTGAAGTTACTATTTTCAACAACATCATGTAACACTTGAAACTGTCTAATATCAAAATTTAAGATCTTTGGGACCATGCAACTTGACCATATACAGACTGAGCATTATGCTCATGCTATAGGGAATGCCTTATGCACAAGGAGAGTTGTTAGAACTGGTGATATCGCCATTTTCTGTTGTGACAGAAGACAAAAGAAGGTCATTTTAGTTAGACAAGTTGACTAGTCTGAGACACACCTCAGAGGTAAGAATAGTATATACCTCAGCTCAGCTATTGTGAGCATGAGAATGGAGAAGCAGGTTACTGTTTTAGGAAAAGAGAATTGAAGACTGCATGGCTCCTCCTACAACATCACCATAAAAACACATCCAGACCATACACCAGTCATGCAGACACGAACAAACAGCAGCAGTTTATAGATTGCTTGTGTACATCTACCACAACCAGGATGACTTAACTGCTCCTTTTTTGGCATATAAGTTTGCCAGTTGCTCTTGCTCTACTACCCCTACAGCCTGTGAATAGGAGGGCTTCTCAAGAGTACAAAGCAGAGTTCTTATATTGGGTTTCTGCTCCAATTCATCTCCAGAGAAGCCTAAAGGCATTATCTGGCAATTAAGGAGTCAAAACCCATACATAACCAGTTGTTCAGTTGTCCAAGACATTTATGGACAATTTCTTTATACCATGGTAAAGGATTTAGTTTATATTACATAAAATGTGCATTTCTGTTCCTCCATTTTCCCTGAAGCTGGAAGAATTTTCTTTTTAAGTACCCCCAATGAAAACAAAGCTGACAGAATACTCACTTGATTACCCGTATGTATTTAGTTATATCTGACCTATTGCCATCTGTTATTATTACAACAGATAAATACTAGGTCAGTCACACAAAAACATTAATAGTTGAAGGAAGGTGATCAAATTTACTTTGTCCTACATGCCTGCAAACATTTGACCACAGATGTGCACTCCTACACCAACATCATCTCAAAAAACACGATTATGAATAGGGTGGACAAAAGTGCAAGGACTGAAACAATAAAGATTATACGACAGAGGGGAAGCTGGCAGAACAATGCCTAGATTAATGACTTCAAGGATTTCTTTACTTGATTTTTAGCATAAAGGTTCAAAATTCTAGTAAAAAGTAAGCATTGTCTTCTTTTTATGCAGTGAACAGGTCTCACACGAACATGTTAGAAGTTTAACTCTTATGACTGAGAACATTTATAAGAAATTGACTTAATTTTGCTGGCCAAAGGAGTTGGCTAAATGTATGTAGAATACCAAGTCATTTAGAAGTAGTGAAAACATAAAACCAAGTTATCACCTGAAAACAAATCCTATAGCTAGTTAGGATGATGAATATATCGAGACAATCAGAAAGTCTTTCAAGACACTATTTCTGAGCCTACGAAAGAGAAAAAGGTGACTGCAAACAGCTGGCATGGACTTCTCCAGCCTCAATCATACTTGATGGGCATGGTTGCAAGACCGTTAAATGACTAGATCTGTGAAGGTAGAGTGGTGGATACTGTTAAACTTGTAGTTGTAAGACCTCTGATGTGACGGTCATCAGTATCCTGGTATCAAAGCTGGGGTGGTACTGTCTACAGGGCAGAAAGACAAGATGGATGCAGGTTTTATGGGTAGCAGTCAATGGTTCATACTCAACCTGGAGGTGGTTACAAGTGGACCTCCTTAGTAACATTTCCTGGCTATTGGTGCACAGGCTGAAGGGGATGGGTCTCAGGATAAGAAAGAACACTGGCAGTTGTGGGGGTATATGAACACCAGCATGACCATAAGATGAAAAGAAGTGACTATCCCCTTCATTTGTCACATCACATCAGCACAACATCAATAGGCTATGGCAAGTTCACAGGAGGTTGTGAGAATGGCCAAGGTTGGAACACTTGTCCTGAGACTTGGCTGAGAGGCTTGTTCAGCTTGGAGAAGAGAAGCTGCACAGATATGTAATAGCAGCCTTCCCAATGCCTACCAGAAAGTCACTGAGAAGTCTGCTCTTTGCTGAAAGTTATGCCAGAACACAGCACAACGGTTATAAAACCGAGGCAAAGGTTGGGCTGACTGAGTAGTTAACAAAAATTTTTCAAATCCACCTGAGTAAGGCGCTAGGAACCTGGTCTGAATTCAGTCTTGACATTATTTTTAGCAGAGGTTTGCTTTAGATGATGTCACAAGTCATAGAATGGAATCATAGAATGCTTTGGGTTGGAAAGGATATAGCATGAGCCAGTTGTTGGGGAGAGGGGGCAGAGGAAGTTGAACAGGCTGTAAACGAGAACACCAAGATGCAGAGTCCACAACCCATTCAATCTTTATATTTTGCATCCTTCTTTGTGAGAGTAGAAATAAAGCAGAAACAAGATAAGAGAAACTAAGCCTTTGCCTTCTCCTTGCCTACAAAGTTTGGAATAGAGTCCCCATGGACTTTTTGAATGCCCAGCAGGAACATTTGCTATCCTCAGGCTTCTCCTTGACAGTTGGCATCAGAGAGACAGTCCTCTACATCCTCAAGTAACAAAATTAAACCAGAAGTCCAGCAGCAGGGAAAACAAATGGAAAGTTATTCCTCATGTCAAGTGAATATTAACATTTGGAATCCAATTCTGAGAAGCATCCAGCTATAGTGAAGGAAGTTCTAATGAACAAGAAAACACTTGTAAAAATCAAGGCTGCTCAGTAAGTGCTGCTCAACAGCACTTTTTCTCCCCTCTCTGGAAGGCATCATGAAGGGCGAACTAAAAGAGAAGTTTCCAACTATTTCTCCATTGTCAGGATGATCTCATGTTAGTTGTATGAAAGGGGCACAATTCAGTATTCCTCAAGTATTATGACAGTAGGAAAGACCACTGTTCAGAATAAAAAAAAAAAAATAGATTATTTGCTTGGGGTTTTTTGTTGGTTTGTTGCATTTTCATAATTAAAGAAATTGAGCTTGTTTCCTGCAGAAGACTACTAAATCTCAGGAATAAAATTTGTGTGCTTCATTTTAAGACAAGAAAAAAAAAATCTTTGCTGTTTCTCAGTATTAACACCAACAAACTGTGCTAGAAAACAATCTAGAAGTTTCTAGAAGCTTAAAAATATTCATTCTCTCCAGCACTTAACATGAATGAGAAAGGGGGAAACGAAAAGGAAATACTAACTAAGCTTTCTCTGCAAGTATTGACAAACCATATGAAGTGAAATCTCGTAAACTTTGCTGAGAAATCTGGAAGTCTGTGTGTGCCCCTTGCTACTGCTCTGCAAGTGACTTGGTGAATGTTCAACTCAGCATATTTATGCCTTTTCAGCATGTAAAGTGCCCTTGATTGGGTTTTGTATTTCTGAATTTAACTTACAGAATCATAGAATGTAAGGTTGGAAGGAACCTCAAAGGTCATCCAGTTCCAACCCCCTGCCATAGGCAGGGACACCTCCCACTAGTACAGGTCACTCAAGGTCTCCTCCAACCTGGCTTTGAACACCTCCAGGGAGCTTGTGCAGCACAGAAGCGCAGAATCACATCCTGTGATCACATTTTGTGCTTCTGTGCTCCACAGCTTCCCTGGGCAACCTGTGCCAGTGTCTCACCACCCTCACTGCAAAGAACCTCCTCCTAACATCCACTTTCCATCTCCCCTCTGCCAGTTCAAACCCATTGCCCCTTGTCCTGGCATTACAAGACCTTCTCAATAGTCCCTCCACAGCCTTCCTGTAGCCCATTTCAGATACTGGAATGCTACTAGAAGGCCTCCTNTTCAGAGAAATACATTAGCAAACCAAACACTGTTGTTTCAATTCTCCAGCTGATTGGGGGGGGGGAACCCCAAAGAAACCACACATCCAAAAAACCCAAAACCCCACCAACCCACCAGCATTCATAACAGCAAATACTTAAATTTAGAAGTCTCTGTAAATTAAACACAAAAGATTTGTGCACTTAATACACATTTACCTTCTTCAACAGTCTGCACAAAGGTCCCTGAAGAACTCCAATTTGTTGTAAAGCCAAAGCTGCGACTGTGGCCAGGTCTCTGGTTTATACTGATTCTCATTTCACTGTAGCGCTCCTGAAAAACAAAACATGACACTACAGTATCTGGTATCACAGGAATCCAAATGAGGGAAAGTTTATCTTCCAAATAAGAAAGGCTGCTCACACTGCACACTTTAATCATCTATTATTAGCATCACAGACAAAGGAAAGTGCACTGAAGGCAGTTAAGTACCTAATCTGTTTTTCACTCCAGCAGGCACATTCTCAGCTGACATCTGTATTTTCTGTATACACATAATTAGGCGTGTATTTATTGTAATGTTTCCTAACATAATGCTACAACATGTAAGAAGTTTGAGTAAATTACAACCCTAAATGGGTGGTCACAGTCTTCTGAATCTGTTGAGTGCACTGTCTCCTGACAGAGTGTTACTCAGAGACGTGAAAAAAAGCTACAGGTCAAAAAGCTACATCACAGCAACTCACCACACTTTTTTTTCCTCACACATCCTACAGAAGGCATCATTAGTTTCCTCTAGGCTCAATGCTGCAACTAGATTGACTTGAGTGAACAACCATATTGTTAATTTTGTATTAAATGCTATTAGGTTGTCATGGACTTTGAAACGGAGATCTTAGACAATAAAATTAACCTCAGAATCAGATAACATCTAGATCTTCCATTCTTGTACACTTTTAACATGCTTTGAAACTCAATGAAAACCCAACATTACCACTTTAAACTAGAGAAATACTTGATAGGGAAAATACTGTGGAACGTGTGCTTTCAGTGTTGGAGTCCTGTGTGAAGTTCTGGAACCCCCAGCACAGGAAGGACATGGAAGTGTTGGAGTGGGTCCAGGGGAGGCCATGAAGATGCTGAGAGGGTTGCAGCAGCTCTGCTGTGAGGACAGGCTGAGAGAGTTGGGGCTCTGCAGCCTGGAGAAGAGAAGGTTTCCAGGAGACCTTAGAGTAACCTTCCAGGATCTGAAGGGGGCCTACAGGAAGGCTTGGGAGGGACTATCGAGAAGGTCTTGCAATGCCAGGACAAGGGGCAATAGGTTTGAACTGGCAGAGGGGAGATTGAAAGTGGATGTTTGCAGTGAGGGTGGTGAGACACTGGCACAGGTTGCTGAGGGAGGTTGTGGTTGCTCCCTCCCTGGAAGTGTTCAAGGCCAGGTTGGAGGAGGCCTTGAGTGACCTGTGCTAGTGGGAGGTGTCTCTGCCTAGGGCAGGGGTTTGGAACTGGATGATCCTTGAGGTCCCTTCCAACCTTACCATTCTATGATTCTATGAATCCCACAGTCTATTATGAACACGTCTCATGTACATTAAAACAAAGGAAAATACCCAAATGTATGCTACTCAATTATTATGGAACTGGCATCATTATAGAAGGTTTTTCAAAAGAAAAAAAAAAGTTTTAAACTTTTTATTTCAAATGCTGTTAGATATATTCCAGCCATGCATGCATGGAGGAGACATGCTTATATGCATGCACTAAAGGTACACCTACCTTTTAGTTGCCTGATGAATTGGTCTTCCTAAAGGATGGGATTAATTTTCCCTAACTTAAAATATTTAAGTCTAAGTATCTAAGTCAATTTCCCAATGCTCCTACATTGGTTGGTCAAAATCTCCTTGTGGGATGTAGCCTGGCTTTGGTAGTACCCAAGGGTATTCTGCCTCTTTTCGTTGCAGTACAGGAAAAAGAAAATAAGGATCATGCTCTCCTTCCTTACCCAACAATCAGTTTCAAAAATCACAATAATTTCATTGCAGTGGTCAGGAGCATTAGACTGAAATTTGTTAATTTTCCACAAGTGATTATGAAGCAGGATTGTTCAAGGTGACTGAATTTACAGAAATCTGGTGTGGGAAGTGATTTCATTAATCAGTATAAAAAGTTTTTTGAGATGAGTACCATAAAAAAACCCAGCACAAGTAACTTTTACAGCCCAAGAGGCCCAGAGAATTAATCTCTCATCTGCCAAGTGGTATGAACCACATGGTTAGGCATTACAGAAAGCTGTTGACAATTAAAACCACTGTTGGTTACTGCTCACATGACACACAAACAACTGCAGGAAAACAGCACTTGAAGATACATACTCCAACATAAATAAGACTTCAAGACTCAGTTCTTGGATAAGCACAGAAGGTGATTTGCTTTAACATTCATGTGAAAGTTAGATTAGTTTCAAGTAAGTAACCCTTTTAAAAGAAGGGAACGGTTCAAGCCACAACAGATGGAAAAAAGGATAGCATGATACTAATGTTGTCCTTTGAAAAGCTGATCTTTAGTTTCCACCACCAGTTAAAAAGTGCAAATGAATGCTACGGCAGCTCAGATCATTCACCTAACTGACATACTTCATTATGCGCATGATGTGCTAATTTGGAGAATAACAAAAACTTTGCAAGCTCCAAACAACATTTAGAATAAGTTCTTTTTATTACAATTTAAAATAAAATGAAGCACAGGACACAAAGGGAAAAAAATGTAGCAAAAGAAGCAATTACTTTCTTTCCAAATATTCTCTTTCCCCTGAATTAAATCAAAGGAAATAGAGGATCTCTAAGCTGTTTTCTTATTACCAAAAAAATACTTGCATGAGATATTTTCTTTCTTTTCTTCTACTCTGACGTAGCATTCAGTTACATTGAGCAATCATCTCTCCACACTTACCAGGGATTTTGAGTCCTCAGGCTCTGGCAGATTCACGTTTTCTGCAGAGGATGCAAGTGAAAGAGAATCAGGAGGAGAGCAACACACTGGTTTAAGAATACTGCTTCCAGCATCTTGGTCTTGGGATTTTACAGATAATGCCAAGCTAGGTGGTGTTGACTGAACACCTTTTTCCTCCTCCTCACCTCTATTTCTGAATTCACCAGTGGAGCGTGCAGAGTCTGGTTGTGAAAATGACTTGCTAGTGAACAAAGTTTGAGTTCTTCCATCTTTTTCTACTTCTCCATTGTATTTCTGGGCGTCATCCATCTAGGACAAAAGTCATTGTTGGTGAACATATCTAATCTTTCAATAATCTAAATATGTAACAAAAAACCCCTCTTCCTTTCATGATCATACTTTAGACTTTGAAGGAGAAGCTTGTTAAAATTAACTGCTTATAAGAATTTCCATTCTTGCCATTTTTTTAACCAAAGCACCACATTTCAGTGCTTTACTGAGCAGGAAAACTTTACCTTAGCATAAAATAGCATTCAATTCAGCAGAGGAAAGGAAACTCATCGCCTGCAAAACTTGCCTTTACCTCTTAATTATGTTAACTTAGCACCAGGCAACGATCTGACAAAGGCAAGTTTGCTGATAGAGAACACTACAGAGACTACAGGTAATGAAAAGATTACCAAGTAGATTTGTTGGTCTTACTTCTAGGAGCTCCTTTAAAAATAGAAACATGAGTAAACCCCTGAAGCCAGGACAGAGATGCAGGCTCTACTAACACAGCCTGCTCACAGCATGCCAGGTTTCGAAAAACATCACCTAAAACACCGCTGTTCCCCCAACATTTACAAAGCACAGGAACAAAGTGGAATTTTACCGTGAATGACCGTGGAAGCGAGGAGATTCCTCTTGAGTGGACACCAAAAGGTCTTGGTGTAACCATGGATGTTAATCTAGAGGTATCAGTTTTCTGGTAACTTCTGGGGAGAGAAGCCGAAACCTGAGCTGACCCAGTTTGAGCGTTCACTGAGTAGCAACTAGACAAAGGAGCCGAGCTCTGCTCATCTGCCAGGCTCTTCGATGGAGCAGGAGCTTCACCAGCAGCAGAGCTCTCTGGCAGGTTCTCTGTGCATGGCTGTGCAGCGCAGGTGGTTTTGCTGTCCTTAGTGTGAGAGAAGGCACCTTCTTCCAAAAGATAATCTTTTGCTGCTGCCTGTGTGGAGGGAATTTTCTCTTCACTGAACACATCATCATTCAGTGAGTATGTCCACCTGCGGTCACGGTTTCTCGGCTGGTAGGGGTCTTGATCCCTGTCTTCCCTGTGGGCGTGGAGCATGTTAAAACACCAAACTGACAAAAAGGTAGGATGCAAATCTTTCAAATACTGAATGCTCAAAGCAGAGCATAAACAGCGAAAATTAATAGCATCATTTAAAAATATTATTATTTTAATCTATTTCAAAATCTACCACCTTCTCATTTCAATACCCCCACATTGAGGCATGTTACTGTCACATTATTAGGTAGCCACCATGAGAGAAATCTTTTTGTCAAGGAAATAATAGAGATTTTAAGGCTACACCCTCAAAAATTCAGATTTTCATAGAATGGTCCAGGTTGGAAGGGACCTCTGACGGTCATCTGGTCCAACAGGCCCTGCAGTCAGAAGAGGCACACTGCCCAGAGCTCTGTTGAGCCTCATTTTGAGCACCTCCATGGATGGGGCCCCAACACCTCCCTGGGCAACCTGTTCCAGTGTTCCACCGCCCTCATAGTAAAGAGCCTGGTCCTAACATCCAGGCTGGGGGTTGCCCTGATGGAAAGCAGCTCTGTGGAGAAAGACCTTGGAGTCCTGGGGGGCAGCAAGTTCTGCATGGGCCAGCAATGTGCCATTGGGGCCAAGAGAACCAATGGCATCCTGGGGTGTATCAGGAATAGTGTGGCCAGCAGGTCCAGGGCGGTTCTCCTCCCCCTCCACTCTGCCCTAGTATGACCACACCTGGAATACTGTGTCAAATTTTGGGGTCCCCAGTTCAAGAGAGATAGGGACCTGCTGAAAAGAGTCCAGCAGAGAGCCATGAGGATGACCAGGGGACTTGAGCATCTTCCCTACAAAGACAGACTGAGAGTCCTGGGGCTGTTTAGTCTGGAAAAGAGAAGGCTGAGAGGAGATCTTATCCATGCGTACAAATATCTTCAGGGTGGTTGTCAAGTGGATGGGGCCAATCTCTCCACTGGCCACCAGCAATAAGACAAGGAGCAACAGCTACAAACTGGAACATAGAAGGTTTCACCTCAATATGAGTTGCGAAGTCTCCTGCTCTAGAAACTTTCAAAACCTGCCTGGATAGATTCCTGTGTGAACTACCCTAAGTGATCTGCTTGGCAGTGCGGTTGGACTCTATGAAAGTCTCTTCCAACCTCTAAGGTCTGTAATTCTGTGTAATACAATTAGCATGCATACTTTTATTCAAGAGACTAATTCACCTCACAAATAAATCTTCCAGAAACTGAAACCATTCTGTTTTAAGACTTGTTCAAATTTCTTTTGGAAATAAATAAAATGTATTCTCTTCATATTCAAACCCCAAACCAACCAAACAGAAAACCAACAAAACCAAGACAACTGTGACCAACAGAAACAGGACTGTGCTACTCAGTTTAAACTTTTTACTCTTTGTATAGAGGAAAGAGAAATAGTTAAGCTGATCCAAGAATTAAAAGGCAATTATGTAGTTCAATGCTGCTGTTGCAACCTTTTTAAAGCAGATGCAAATACTGACTTCTCAATATGGATAGCACAATAAAGCCATTTATAAAGCAGAAGTGTCCAACATTCTGTCAAAACAATTGGGCCATATTCTGTCCTGCAATTGCCTAGATTGCTACACCATCATTTGCAACAAAAACTGTTGAGATTCTGCAGAATGAATTACAACTTGCCAATAAAAGCCACTCAAGAATTGAAGGAAATAAAAATTCCTGGATTTAAGTTCTTAAGCATAACACTTCTATTATGATTGTTACCTCTCCTGCTGCATTTCTTTCAGTGACTTGGTACTCCTTTCAGACACTTCAGAGGCTCTCCTTTCTATTTCTTCTCGCTCTTCCTTTTTCTTTTGCAGTTCAGAAGTGAAAGTCTTCCTACGACTCTTCCACTTTGCTAGATCCTATGAGAACAGCGAGAATGCACCCATCAGATTTTCCCAAGAGTTTGTACATCTGCAGAGGCATCCCATCACATGCTACCTACAGCCCAGATTCTGCTCACGTGTCTGCAGCAAGGAAACATTTTCATTCACCTTCCCCAAAATGATAAAGGAGTTCTCATATTTCAGTAAGGATTATAGGCTTACTACCTGTTAAATTACCACACAAGTGGAAAAAACATGTTTTGTCCTTCTTTTCCCCATGTTCTTATCAGTTTCATCCTAGAGTACTTTACCCAGCATCACATAGTTGAAAACTAATGCAAATGCCATCTCTGTTTCTTTGCTTCAGAGTTTAGGATATTTTTTTTTCCAGATGCTAGTATGTTAGACTGATAGATTAGTTTGAGAATAAACCTGCTTTAAATTCCAAATTTAAAGGTACACTTCTGTCTTTTCTTCACTTCTGTAGAACCACAATGTGAGCTGGCAATATTCCCCAGGAAATACAGAGGTGGGTTAAGAGATGTACTGAATACTAAAAGCAAACAACTGCGGAGGGCTTGCTCGCCGCCCTGTTCTTCATTTCATCTTCTGGTTGGTAATTATTGCAAACACAGGTTTTAATAAAAAAAGGCCTTCAGATAGCCTCACAGTGCTGCACAAAGCTACCGCACCAGTTTACAAGATGGATTTTAAAACAGAATTACTTAGGGATGGGTGCCTAAAGAATTAGCATAAGGAAATACTATTTCCTCCCCTTCCTCCCCCTCGCTTCTTCCAAAGAATCAAATATTCAGATGTTCCAACTGTTTCACCAAAAGGTATTCATGAATTTCAGCTAACATGTGAAAGTATGCCCTGACTTTACGTCCACAGAAACGAAGCCTGAAGGCTTCAAGTCTTATGCCGAAGTATTAATCAGATCGTCACGATTTTTAAAATAGTTCTAGTTTTGCATTAAAACAGACACTGCTAAAATCACTGTTAGCTGTCTAAGCTGGGTTGGTTGCTTGCAACATGACTCCACAGACTGCTGTGTACATGTCAAAATCTGTTTTCTAGGTACACTGAAGGTAGGTAGCACCCAGCCTTTCAGCAGGACACATAAAAAGGAGTATTTACTTCTTGCCATTTTAGATCTTGTTCTTGTAATTGTTCTTTGATCTTTTGTAGTTCTTCATAACGGATTTTGCGTAATGACTGCAGATCATCCGCACTGACATCGTTCAATGATTTACTCCTAAAAAGAAAAAGAATACCTGGCTTTATCACATCTTAGCTGCCATTCATGCGAGTGAAGCCTTTGAGAGAAAGAGAGATTTATATTAGTACAGCTGAGTGCACTCCAGTGTTACTTGGAATAGAGCAAAAACACACAAGTAGCTGAATGAGCAAGGCTGGGGCACACTCTGGTGACAACACTCCAAGTCAGTAAATGTGTATTTAAACAAGTATGATTAGAATAAGGGAATCATAGACTCATAGAATGGTAAGGTTGAAAGTGACCTCAAAGATCATCCAGTTCCAACTCCTGCCACAGGCAGGGGCACCTCCCCCTAGAACAGGTCACTCAAGGTCTCGTCCAACCTGGCCCTGAACACCTCCAGGGAGGTTGTAGAGTACAGAATCACACAGTATGATCGAAGATGATCACATGCTCCGCAACCTCTCTGGGCAACCTGTGCCAGTGTCTCACCACCCTCACTGCAAAGAGTTTCCTCCTAACATCCACTTTCAATCTCTCCTCCGCCAGTTCAAACCCATTGCCGTTTGTGCTGGCATTGCAAGACCTTGTCAATAGTCCCTCCCAAGCATTCCTGGAGCCCCCTTCAGATACTGGAAGGTCTCCTGGAAGCCTTCTCTTCTGCAGGTTGCAGAGCCCCATCTCTCTCAGCCTGTCCTCAACTCACAGCAGAGTTGTTGCAGCCCTCTGAGCATCTTGGTGGCCTCCTCTGGACCCACTCCAACACTTCCATGTCCTTCCTGTGCTGGGGGTTCCAGAACAGTACACAACTCTGTAGCAGCTCCGTTTGATCACACACATGGAGCTCCTGGTACCTAACTGTTACTTCTGTTTGTAAGTTGTTATTGTCTTTTATTGACATTTCTCTGACCTAAAAGGCATGTCCTCCCCTCCCTGAGTCTGAATTCGCATCTTTCACTTCTTTCCAGCAACAGCCCAAATCCTGTTCTGTCCTTCCATAGGATAATCATAACATCAAGCCAGTTACTGATATATCCTTTTAAAAGATAAGTTACTTAGTGCATGATGGTCAGTTTACGTGTGTGTAAAGAGTTAACCCCTTCTAGGGGTGGTCTGAACCTGACCCCAGGTCCTCCTGACTCCTCCCCAGGGTGGTCTGAATCTGACCCCAGGTTCAGTGGTTAGGCCACTCCCACTTCCGGTCCAGATCCCCTACGAAAACAGAGGAACTTGCTGGGTTTTTTCCCCTCTATCTGCCCTGCCTGCCTGACAGCACCATGCTTCTTCCTGCTGCTCATGCTGCACCATGTGGCCACCCTGCCACATGCTGGGACAAACACCTCCTGAAGCTTTTCCCTGCTTTTCATGATTTTTTTCCCCCCTCTCCAATGCTATTTTCTCCTTTATTCTTTCACACTGCAGTGATAAACATAAAAGGACTTTAAATTTAGATATGGAAAAGGAAAACTGCTTATTGCAGAACCATGAGGCTCTAAGACACCGAGCAAAATGTGTGTTTCATCTCAAGGTTCAACACTGTAGTACAAAAGGAAAGCTAGATTTCTGCTGTTTGCTTTTCTTGTTGGGATTTGTTTATTTTTTCCAAAAATACTTTTGTCTCCATTTACCCATACGAAATCTGACTCAGGGAGAGGTATAACCAAGTTCTAACTGGACTTTAAAATGCAGTGCTTGACTGATACAACAGAAAACCAGTTAAAAGTTAACAGTCTCAGGTTAAAATCAAAACCCATTCAGTTCAGGGCCTTGTTCTAATCTATTACATACCACAAGAGCTCTAAACTAACAAACTAGATGATCTCATTTCCTCTCAAGAGGCCCAACTCAACTTTCGTTGGTAGCATAAGACTTTGAACTTTGGCCTCTAAAAATAAAAGCTACAGCATTAAATCATTATACCTGTTTGCTTATTGACTGAATGGGAAGTATGACAAATTTCATTTAAAAAAAAAAAACCTCCTGGTCACAACTGCTGAAGCTCTTTTCCTGTACAGTTATAATGCATATAGAAATGGTTTGGGGTAATCAAACTGTACATAAATATAATTTCAGATTCCGTCAAGAAAACTTTTATGATTAGGACTGTGATATCTTCCTGCAAAAAAATTAGGAAAATCTAGACTTAAATACAACACACTCTGACTAAGGCTATAGAATCACAGAATAGTAAGGTTGGAAGGGACCTCAAAGATCATATAGTTCCAATCCCCTTCATAGGCAGGGACACCTCCCACTAGAACAGGTCACTCAAGGCCTCATCCCACATGTCTTTGNTTCTGTGCTCCACAACCTCCCTGGGCAACCTGTTTCAGTGTCTCACCACCCTCACTGCAAACAACTTCCTTCTAACATCCAGTTTCAATCTCTCCTCTGCCAGTTCAAACCTGTATATTCATATCTACGGGGAAAAAAGAAAAAATAGTTTCAGTTCTAGTCTTCACTTCAAAATCTAAATAGTGATTTTGCCCTTCTGAGTCTCCCTCTCATAAAATCTAACTTATGAAATACTTTTTTGTTCCTTCTGTAAAGTGTTTACCAAGCAGTCATTCACCAGGTTTTGCCTCAGGTTGAAAATAGATATGTGTAAACAAATAAATGTAGATTATAAAACATTTAGAACATAATGCATACACCAAATACTTATCATGCCATCACACTAAGTGGGGGGAATAAGTTATTTCATTACATTACATCCCACACAAGGTCTAAGGTCGTACGGCACTGGCCAAGGCATTGACTACTGAGGATTCGATAACGTGGAAACCACCACAGAACATTCTTCACTCCCATTATAAACAGACCATTAGTTATTTTCAGTTTCTATCTATACAGCCTTTTAAATAGCTACTCACTTTCCCTTATAATTTTTATTATTTTCAAGTCTAATTTAAATACAGTATACCAAGTACTTCACTTCAGCAGGAATATATCGAGGTTGATTTTCAAAATGCCTGATAACCACAACTCTGCTACCCTAGGTGCCAGCCAAACTTTTGCCAGGTGCATAAGTTTTAGTCTTACATTCACTATATCAATTGCCCAAGCACAAAAGCAGCATGCACAAGTTACTTTCAGCATGAGTTTCTAGCTACTATGCATGCATGCAAATTTAAATGAAAGAGGATAACGTAGCATTACGATTTTTTAAGCTTTTATAAAACTTACCCTTGCTCATCAGAAAGCTTTTGAAACAGTCTGAGAAATCAGAAATGCAGAAAGAAAAGATTCAGTGTCCTGATATTGACAACAACATTAACAGCATCAATATACCAGCAATCTAAGTGAAAGGGAAACTGAAAGCTTGAGGACCAGCCAGCATGGAATAACACATTGGACATTTCATGCTACTCAAAAAAAACACAAACATAATACCAAAACCAAACCAAAACACCACATCAGGTCTTGCATGATGTGTAAGTTGGACAGACAACTGACAGCACCAGGTAGGTCACAAAGCTTGTGATTGAGCAATGCTGAATAAATAAGGCCTTGCATTAATTCTGGATCACTTATTCCAGTGATGCTGAACAGTGCAGCGCTCTCAAAAGATACTGATTTCAAGAAATGGAAGTTAATACCAACTTGAATCCCAACAAGATGCCTTACTTACAAAGGCTGTTTCCTTCAATCATTTCTGCTACTACAGTCATACTTGGAATGAATGAGAATAAAAAGTCCTACATAGAAGCAAGTGAAGTGTAGAACGCAATTTATCTGGTGGGATTCGAGACAATTTTTAGTATTCTTGAGCATGACTATTTTATTCTATCGAGTTAAATCTTAAAATGTTCAATATTTGCAAGCACTTCAGAAATATTCCTCACTGAGGCCTGCACTCTGTTAACAGTATTAAGGTTAAAAATTAAACGCAGCAACATCAAAGTATCAACTGGAACATGGAAGCGTCTTAGTCACAAAGTAATGATGGACAGCTGAGAAAACTGCAACTTGCAATGCCTTATTTTCAGACCTAGGGAAACATCTGCAATCCCTTTCCCCCAGTATGTGCAAAATCCAAAGAGCTAAGGAGTTACTAAAACAATGCTCAGTCAGAGAAGAGAAATTTTGAGTATATCAGGAAAGGATTAGAGAAAAGTACTCCATCAGGACTGAAGGATAGCAGGGGGGAAACAATGGCAGAATAAAACGTGTGACAGTGTAATTTAGTATTGTATGGACACACACAACTGGCATGTGTCATGGCTTGGAGCGGGCAAAACAATACTAATTTTCTTTTTTCAACTGATCTAATTATCTCCAATCTGTGACAGAATAATTTATGAGCAGTGGCAAACTCGGGTGCAAGTAAGAATATCAGAATGCCTGTTTTCAGAATTTGCCATTAAAGCATTCATGTGTTTCAGAAATGTTTCTATCGATTATAACGGGGGAAGAAAAATTCTGTTTGCAGTCTCCACAGTGTTTTTAATGATCACTATTCCTGTTCAACCATGGAAAGAAACTTATGTAGAACTTTGTGCCGCAAGTATCATAACATATTTTTCCTAAAATATCATCCTGAAACTGGGAAACTGTCATTTTTTTGGTTGAAAATATGGTATTGCAGTCATTAGCTTCTATTCAAAGCAAATCGAAAGCTCGTCCAGGATGCCACAAACAGCAGATTGGCATTCTACAAATGGTTCAACAAAAGATGATGATTTTCTGAATGGAAAGGGTTTGACTGAACTCAAGCACAATCCGTGCAGGACACAATCTGACCTCTCTACCATCTGCCGTTTCTTGTGTCTAACTTTGCTGGCCTCCCTGATTGCTTCCCACTTCTTCCAATCTTCTTCACTGCATGGACCTGGGATGAAATTTACTGGCTGGACATTGCTTCCCACCTTCCAAGACTCAATCTTCCGAGTCAGCATATCATCCTTCTTATGGTGGGAAGACGGTGACAGCACCCTACCATCGCTCCTTCTTTCCTCTGCTGTTGTGTTTTTTTCAAGTAAACACAGAAATTTGGAGCGGATCTCCTCTGGTAGACTCCAAGGATCAGGAAAGAGTGCTGGGTGATACTTGTCTGGAGCACCTGATAAGGGCACCTCCTTTTTCTGAGAGAGGATTTTACGAAAAATCATGTCATCCTTTTCCAAATCTGGAACCACCATTTGGCCCTCCCTGGGCTGCAGAATTATCTCACCCTCCACAGGAGGCTCCTGCTCAGACAATCTTTTTAAATACCGAGGGTCTTGGAGAACAACTTGATTCACGTGGAAAGCCCCGGTTTTCCGAACAAACAAGTCGTCGTTTTCTAAATCTGGGTACAGATATCCATTTTCCGCATCTCCTTGCTTGCATCCTGGTACAAAGGAAATATTCTTTCTACATTTTATGAGCCTAGGGCCAGAAGTAGGATCAATTTTAGTCTTGGTTTCAGAAGACAAGTAGTCAGAGTATTTTTGCAGGGCCTGAAGTAATGAAAACTGACTGAAGCATATAAAACAAAAGGAGGGAAGTAAAAATATCATTAATTAGCAAGACACAAGCAGACCGCAATGTATTGTGACACACAGTTGGTTAGGACTTGCGATATCCCAAGCAGTACAACTACATCACTTAGCATTCATCACCGCCAACTGTAGCACAGCACACTTCAACCATTGTAAAGGTGTCACAACATACTAACCTGCTCAGAAACATCACACTGACATGCTCGCACACAAAGCCGACAGCTCCACGCAGTATGTTACACTTGTACGTTTATGTTTCAGAAGACCAGCAACTTACAGCTACATAAAAACTACAAAACCCTCCCCAAAACAACAAAAAGTAACCTCAGTTAGAAAAACAACCAAAAAAACACCCCAAAACCTAGAACCAAAAACCGCCAACACCCCAAACCCAAATAACCAACACCCCCAAAGTCCCCCAACAAAACAAAACCACACATCTAAAACCAAAATAGTAATCATCAAAAAAAAGTGTAACATTACAGAGCACAGTTTAATTTCATTTAGCTGTTGCATATCCACTCATTTCTTTTTGATGCAGTAAGAGTACAGCTCATGCAGCAGTATCAACCTGGGCTGATGAGAAGCCTCCAAGATTTTTCCTTCTGCAATCTGTGACAATGAGCTTCCCATATATTCAGCAGTTGGCTTATAGTTCTGATCNGGCTTATAGTTCTGATCCCTTCTGCAACTGCTGCTCCAGTCAAAAGTTGATCTTGGTTTATTAGCAACAATGGCAGAACATGTTTTGTAAGCAAATTCCTCATCCTCAGAATCTGATTTCTTTCTACTGTGCAGCAGGCACAGAGAATGAGCAAAGGGAAAGAAAAAAAAAAGTACATGAAGTGTACTCACTGAGTAAAATGCACAGTGGCAACACTGCAATGAGTTTTTCTCATTTTTTATGTTTTAGAAAATAAGAAGACATATCCTGCTGTTCCACTAGCAATAAAATAGAAAACACTGCACTTCAGTAACAGTTTTTTCACACAGAAGACAAACAGGGGCATGCATGAAAACGCACCTGAACCCTTGAATCTCTCTATACCAGGGTTTGAAATAGGATTTCTTGATTTTTTTCCACAGCAATTCTTCTTCTGGAGTCCAAAACTTAGGAAGAAATTTGTCAAAAGCAACAACCGTATTTGCTGCTGAAGCACTTAGCTTGCGAAAATAGAGATCATCTTTCTCAGTGTTTGGGGTGCCTACTTCTTCTTCCTCGTCCTCATCAAAATACCCAGATAATTCTGAAGGAATGTTAACTCTTGATTTGTTTTCCTCTTTAGTATCCAACTGCCTCTGCTTCCTTTGGATACTGTTCAAAATACCCAACCAGTTAAGATATTTAAGGAGCAACTTGACATAAAGAATGAAAAAAGACATGCTTTCTGGCTCGAGAATTCAACCTCATGAATGAAGCAAATTAGTTCTCAATTCCATCACTGCAGCACCAGAAACAACAAAACAGACTAAAATAAATTTTACAAAAGTTAAATGATTATATCAGCATCCTGTTGCCTCCAACAAAAAGACAAAGTGTGACAGAAAAAGCATTACAAATTATCAGCTGTGTTAAAAGGACTATTAGGTCAACTTTATGGGGTTATTTATGGACTGCAATTTAGGTAATACAGTTGTTACTGGATCTTGGATTAGTATCTCTAACCTCAGTGGTTCAAGCTTTGCAGCTAATGGACCAGCTGGATAACTTTCTCCTGAGCAAGATCTGGGAGAGTCACTGTGCAACACGAAATGATGTCCAGGTGCGGCAGAGCTTACAGGGCTCTTTTTGACCAGAAATCTACGATTTGCTAAGTCATCCGTAATCAGGTCAGGTAGCCTTCTTTCATCTTCTGATTCAGAGCCACTGTCATACTCATAGACCATCTGGAGGGAAGCTGGGTTTGAGAGCCCACACTTGGCTCTCCTATCTTGGCAGGAAGCTATGGAATTTCTTTCACATCCACTGAGGATGACCAAAACAGGAATAGAATGAAGACAGTGAAGTCATTAATGCAACGGCGAAACCCAAGAACTGCGCACTAACCTCATCATATGCACCAAGAAGTTGGACAACCAAAATTCATCACCGTATCTTGGAAGGCATTAATGAGAAACTGAAATCATAGGTCTGTCTCTTGTGAACTTGCATTTAAGATCATTTTAATTCCCTTTATCTGGATAAAGAATCTGAGTGGCATCAAAATGTTACTCAAACACCAGAAAACTTATTATGAGGAACAAAACAAAAAACCCCAAAA
>VWYK01108711.1:0-11246 GCA_013399775.1 Semnornis frantzii
CAATGCTTAGTCATTTATTATTAAAATATTGAGTCTTGGAAAGTTAGATTGTTGGGGGAAAATAATCAATTTTGTCTACATTTTCTGATCTCAGTATGAAGAAATAGAGTTAAAGAGTTTACTTTTTTGTTCTGTTTCATGAAATGAGTATGTCTGCTTGATCTGTTTCTTGTACATATACGGGTTCTGAATGTTACGAATCAATTCTGCCAGAGTTCTAAATGTCCTGAATGAATTCTCCCAGGTCTTAAACTGATAAGCAAGAAGCCAGATGGTTGGGGTAAGAGAGAGACTACTGCTGTGATTCAGGTAGTTTGTAGTTTATAATATTTCCTGTTGTTCTTTTTCTTGCTAAATGAGAATACTGTCATACTATCCCTCTATACCCGTGGGAAGAAATGGTGCCCTAGAGAGCACCCCCCACTTCCCCATCAATTCTGATAAATGTATCTAGTTATGAATATTTTTCCCACACAAAGAGCTGAAGTCCCATGATGTGGATTTTGGCCATAAGATCCATGGCGTGCTTTCTCTGAGCCACTAGATTGCAGAAAAATCAATGTCTGGGATGTTCTTTAACAGTCCTGTGTACAAGAGTTGCTTTCCAAACTAAAATGAGTACAAAATGAGACATTTGCCCATGGAGTTAATTGTCGTCATCTCAAAAATAACCAACCCAAAAACACTCTGGGAATTGGGTGGGCCCAGATGATGCTTCATTGCAATATGGAAGCTGAAGCTTTTGGTACTGCATTCCACATATAGATTATAATTTATGAACATTTTTGGTTTGTTTTTTTTAAATGAAAAGCAAAAAGGCAAGAAGATGAATGTATGAAGCTTTTAAAAATAGAACAGCAGCTCCTACTGTCAGCAACCTCTTGGTAAGTATTTTAGGCAATCAGAATAACTTGTTCTGCATTAGGTATTTGCCTCTCCTGTAGAAAACCTAATAAATCTTTGTTATTGCATAAACTAAAGAACAGAAAGCTGTCTAAACTTTGTGTAGTTAGATCTCTCATGAGAACACAGCAGTAAATCCAGAAAAGAAGCTATTTATCAAGGAGAAAAATAAGAGTTTGGGAAAAGAGCAAACCAACTTCTGCAGGACTGTACTGTATCCGTTTACATGAGCATGTCTTAGGTTTCTACTTGTAGAAGTTCCAATGTGCTATTTCTTCTTTGTGTGCCTAGTTTTGGTTGTTTTGTTGTGGTGTTTTTTTTAGCAACCTGATGCCAAAGCGTAGAGGGAAGTAGCAATAAGAGCAGCACCCACGCACAGGACTGAAGGAGCAGTTAAGGCCCTTTGTTTTAGGAAAACCAGACTCAGAATAAGGTGAGGGGACTCAAACATATGTGGTGGATCATACAGGAGAAGAGGGACAGGAATTTGGGAGAGTATTGGAAAGGAAGAAGCACTTGAAAAGAATGGGGATAGGAGAGATTTTGAGGTAGATAGAAGTAAAAGCTTCAAAATCAGAGCATTTATCTTTTAGACACACTGGGATGTTTATACATAGGAAAAATTGGTGTATCTGAACCTGTGCATATGATGGAAGGTTGTAGATGGTGGCCACGCTCTCAGCCCCAGTTACTGTGCTTCGCCTTAAAATGCTGTGTTTCTTTTTTCGCAGGTGTTTTTGACTCAAATTTTGATTGAATTAAGTCTACACGTGTTACTTCAAATCTCCTTGTGAGTACATGCTGTAGGCTTCTGAGGCTCTCAGGGCTGGTGAAAGAAAGCAAGGCATTTTAAGTAAAATTATGTTGTTTGGCATTGTCCTTTCTAACTGTAGTAGCCAATAGTGTGATTTGTTTGTGTATCATTTATGTATTCCATATTTTTGCTGCATCAGCGGAAGTCCAATGGTTTGATAACTGAATACTGAAGCACCAGTGTTTTCTCATGTGGTTAGGTCTAATTGGTAACTCATTCAAAGCTCCAGGAGCACAAGGATTTAGATTTGTTCTCCAGATAAAGCAGATTTGGTGGTTTTTGAAACCTTTCAGATTTTTGTTGCTGACCAGCATGTAGCAGCTACTAATCTGTGAACTGTGTGATTCTGTGTGTGCACTGCTATCCATCCCTACAGCCTCTGTAGCAGAATAGTAAGCAAATGCTTTTTTTTGTGCTTCAGTGCATGGTCCAGCAACTCTGTTTAAACAGCCATAGAAGAGATAGCTTGACCACAGCCAATGGACTTTGCACTAAAGGAGTTGAAGGGAAACTTTGTGGGTTCTGTGAGAATTCAAGCTGGAGCTCTGGAACCAGCTGGTTTAAAAAAAAGAATAGTACTGTGAAATGCTTGACCATGTTTGTTCCTTTCTTTTCAAGATAAACTCTTAGAGGTTTAGTGGATAGCAAAGCTCTCTGCAGGGTGCTTCCAGGGCCATTTTCCCTTCCAAAACTGTGTGCTTGACAGAACGTGGCATAATTGAATTCGGTGGCCTTAGCACATTGTACAGTAATATAAAAGGTGAGGTATAGACTCCTGCTTGCAGTGTATGTAAGGAGCAGGCTCTAGAACACAAGGTTTACATTCAGTGTAAATACACTTGGTATGCAACTGTTTTCTGAAGAATGCAAAACAAATGCTCAAAACTAGGAATTCAGTTCTTCAGCAAGTCCATTTAGAGGTTGTTTGGGTTTTTCCCCTCCCTTTGCCTACCAGTTTCTTTTGTCCCACTGAGCTGGTGCCACTGTGGCTGCTTACTCTGGGAGCTACTTAGTAGTCCCAGATAGACCAAGTGGAAGTTACTACCTCGCTGTGCTTCAACTAGAAGTCACTGCTTGTTCACCTGAACCTCTGCAGGACCTCCACTGGTATAAACTGGTGAGAGCTGCTTCCCTAATCTTTTGTGAACTTGCCTGAAGCCACTTCCAGTAGTAACAGGCTAGGGTGCTTGGTTTTGTGTTACAACGTACAAGAGTTCACATGCAGTCAGTCGCTGCAGCGCCCCTGAGAGATGGTAACGCCCAGCTGGGCAGATGGTAGCTTATGTTTCAGTTATTTGTATCTGATTGTACTTGCTCATTCTGGTTGAACAGGTTTCTGGTGTGTAGATGACAGTGGGTCTTTACTATTCTGTGAGGAGTCTTTGTCCAAACAGTGTTGCTAGGACCATGCCATCCTGTGCACATACAGGCATGCTGTAATCAATCATGGTTATAATATGTAATAATTCTTCAGTGTCCTAGAGAAGTTCTATGGGAGGGAAAGCTGAAAAATCTGCTTGAGACAGAATTTGTTAGTATTTAAGACTGGGAAGCAGAGGCTTGTCCCTGTGCTTTTGGTGACCACCAATAGCCTTTGCCTGCTATACATGGAAGCTGTCTGGTGGAGCTGTGGCTGCGACTCGCTCCCTTCTCAGCTGCTGCACGTGAACTCTCACTCAGTGCCCTGTGTTCCACCGGAGGTCAGTGTGCACCAGCCCAGCCTCCCTGCACTTCATTTGCCATTGCCCTGCTTGACTTGGTCTAGCAGTCCTATTGGTATTCCAGCCCAGGAATGGAAAGATTTCGCTCCTGAACAATGCAGCCTTTGTGGATTCAGGCAGTCAGTCGTCCAGAAGTCTCTGTCCTAGGAACTTGTTTACTGTTCCAGTCTCAAAAAACGCAAGGGTGGAATCCTTACAGATTTCACATCAGTATAAAATCCTGGTGTTTATGTTTTGGGTAAACCACACCCATGCCCAACCAAAAGTGCACCTGCAAGTAACCTCCTCAGGGTGGAGCAGATGCAGTTGGTATGGGTTGAATGTTGCAGGATGGCATCACAATATTTCATGGAACCTGCTGCTGTATGATCGTTTTTAATTCAAATGTAGATGAGAAATTTGGGACTCATCAGAGAGTGACTTTGTGAATAGCCTGCTCTGCATCGTAAGGGTGTTCTGCAGCCCTTGGAGTTCAGCCCCAAGCAAACCTCTTGTGCTCTTTAGTACAAATAGCAGAGCACTTTACTTGGTAATAAGGCAAACTCACTGCGGGAGTTCTTTCAGCCTCCCTCATATCTGTCTAGCATATCAAATAGCCTTTTGCAGTCCAATATTGTGTGAATAGCCACTCCTTTTTCTTAAATTAGAGACTAACAGAGATGGAAGAGAGAGTTTTCTGATTTTTATGGGATCGTTTCAGTATTAGGAAGCAGCATACTGGAATTTGTATCTTCATGCAATGAAACACTGAGGTTTGATTGCATTATGATAATTGTGACTTTAAAATGCATTAATTTTTGTAGCTGAAGCTGTAGACTTTCCTTTGTGTGAGTATCTTTATGCAACAGTGAACCATGTACCAAAACTTAATTTGTCTCATTTGTGAATGGAATGGAACAACATTTTTTAGGGTTACTGTTTAAAATCTTCTCCTTTCATCAACTTCAGCACTGCAGTGAATACAACCATTGTGGATATTTAAGTGGGGAAAAAACAAAAGAGCAACTGTTCTAAATAACTAGAATACTTTTCTGAATTTTTATGGTAATAATATTAATTGCTATGCTGCTTCAGAAAGAGACATAAAGGTTGGGTTCAACAGATCCTTGCACTTATGGTAATGAACATGTATGCATATATAAACTTAGGCTGTGTTGACATACACTTAATCTTTAAAGCTTAAACTGTCATAGGAAGACATTTGAAATAAATAAGTTTGATATAAGAAAGATATCCTTCTGTAGTCTGCTGTGTTTGAGATGTAAGATTAGCATTTGAAATGCAGTTTTCTGAGTTCTTCAGAAGAGTGGAATCTAAATACTGTTTGAACACAAGAAATTGGATATTATTCTTCTGCAAGAATCCTTCTAATTCATAGTAATTTTTCAGTAAAAAAAATTTGTTTCTGATTTTTGGCACTTAAAATGTGAAGAATAATTGCCACATTGAACATTTCTTGTTTCAGAACATTTTCTTTCCCAGATTTGAGGCCTTTTTCCTAAAAATTTTGAAATAATAACAGCCTTTCCCCTTTGTTTCTTTCAAGAATACATCATGTCCCCCAATCACTTAACCAAGCATTAATCTGCCATGGATAAAACAGCAGCACAAACCCCCATATTTGCTACTAATATGCTCCAATTAGGTTTTTTTATTAATGCATCACAGCCTTCAACTTTGGCCTTTCAGTAATGATATTGAAAGAATTGTATACTCTTTTTTATTTCTAAGTATTTTTTTTTTACTTTGTAAGGCCTTATATTCAAATATATCTCTGATTTGTGCCCAGAGTGCCTGGAAATTACAGGTGCTCTCCCATCCAAATGCTGGTTGCTGTTCAGGTTTCAAGTTCATTATGGAAAAAGCTAGACAGCACTTTACATAAAGCTGTGCATCATTTTCTCAGTTGTGATAGTGCAGGTTTCCATTTTGTTTTCTCTCTGTCCATGATGGGAGAAGATCTGAATGTGGGTGTTTATCATCTTCATCCTTGAGCAAACACTTGATATGGGTAAGTTAATGAGATCCTGAGCAACAGACATGCCTGAAATTGTGGCTGTTGATTTTAAGTACTCTTTCTGCTATATGCTTGTAATTAAACCCTGTGGTTCTTACAGGAAACTCAGAAATTCTTGAAAACTTCCATTTGTAAATACTTCAAAACATAGGCTGCTCTTGATGCTACTGTAGTTAGTTGCAGCATTTCTAAATTACCTGGGAATAAATCAAAATATTTTTTTTCTTGTTCTATTCCTCACTATGAAAGTTTTTTGTAACAGTTTCAAAGAATTCAACAAATTAGGACTTGGCAGCATAATTTGTTAAAAATGTGTTTTAGCCACCATAAGTAGATTACAAAACTGTTCTTCCGTGCAACTTCACATGATGTTATTAGACAAGAGAGCTAGCAGTAAAGCTTTCTGTACCACCAGACTGCCTCCACTGGTGACGTTTATAACCTCCCTTGCAGGCCAAGTTTTGATTTATTTTCCTGCAGTAGCATCTGTCTCTGTATGTAGCTCTGTAGTTCTCAGTGGAACTGGTTTCAGAGCAAGGTTACTGTTCCATGTACAGGTAGGAATGCCACTAAGCTGGTCCTAAGTGACTGACACATGAGTTGGTTAATTGAGTCTTTGTAACTGGAGTCCTGCATTCAGTGTTATGGAAGCTAATTCAGGGGAAAGGCTGTGAAAGCTGAAGCCAGATACTTTAAAATTACTATATAAAAGTAAATAATGTATAAACAATGACCTAAAAAGGTATCTGGGCTTTAAGAAAGCATTTTATAATCATGTTATTTAAGAAACACCAGGAGACGTATAGCATTTTTCAGCATCTTTTCATATCAGATGCCATTCAACACCAACCAATAGCTGCTGCTCGCCCAGGGAGGCACTGATGTGTTATGGTTGTGTGCAAAGGCAGGAACCCAAGGTAAATAAAACACAAAAATCAAAACGTTATAGCCTTCTAGATAGCATCTCACAGTGCATTAAGTGTGGTTTACTCTGTCCCTGCAAGCAGTATATTGGCAAATGGTGCTGTGTTGTAAGGTGCAATCTTCTCGCTCACTGGCTGGCACACCTCCTGATGGAAAATCTCTCTCGTTCTAAATTCTCTCAAGATTATGGTGAACTATGGCAGAACGAGTGACTGCATTACTTTATTTAAACAACTATGCAAAAATGAAATTACTCTAAAAGATTAATTTGGGCATTTACCGATCTGTAGTTAATATATTTTTTGCAGTACATCAAAAATGTTTACATCGAACTACTACAAAAGGAGGGAATAGTACAACAATGTATCGTGGAAATCCTCACTGACGCATGCATTAGATGCAATTTTTTTCTAAAAATTATAGCAGCTGTACATGGTTAGCTGGGAGTTGGAACTAATTTTTTTTTTCGGGACATCGGTCCAGGGTGAGGTAGGAGAGCTGTTCTTGGGTTAATTTAAAGAAAGGGAGCTGAGTGGTGTGGCTTTTAACGACTACCCGGTAAACAGGAGCAGAACGTGGCCACCCCCGCTCTTAACAGCCGCGTTCCACAGCCGCCAGCGGTGGAAGCGCCGCGAGTTACACGTCCCCTTCCCTGCGCTCCCTGCCTTGTCACGGTTTGTGGATCGCGTCGCTGCTCATGGTCACAGCAGCCGAAAGGTGCCCGGGGGGTCGGGCACTGCGGCCCCTCCGAAATCCCCGTCCCGCCCTCTCCGCCGCCGGCCGCGCGGAGCCGCTCGCGCTTCGCCGCCGGCACGCGGACACTCGTTCAACCGCGGCCGCCGCTCACGCCCCGCCCCCGGGCCCGNCGGTGCGGGAGAAGGCGGCAGCCTTGAACCTGAGCGCTGTCTGCAGCCCTGTCGCCAGGCCGCCGGGTACGGGACGGGGAGTGGGACCACGGCGGAGCCGGGGTCGGGGGATAGCGGACAGTGGGCGCTCTGCCCTCAGCCCGGGCTTGCTGAGAATAGCTGGTGAGGCGAGGCGAAGCGAAGGTGGCCGTGCCCTGCTGCGAGCTCGGGTTCCGGAGCCGACCCGCTCTGCGCTTGGCCTCTGCCGCAAATACCTCCGTGCAGGCGCTTCTCCCCGGCTCCTCCACAGAGATTCAAACGTTGGCTGCACTCCGCCGCCGGTGGAAGAGGAGGAGGGAGGTGTTTCCTCTCGGGAGGTCCTCTCTGGGATTCGCGTCTGTCTCGCCGCTCTCCTGGTCCGCCGAGATCGTGCACCGCCGCCGCTTTGCTAAACGGGGGAGCCTTGCGGCCCGAGCAGGGACTCGGGCTGGAGCGGTGCCACGAACGCAGCCCGGCTAGTGCCCGTGGGGTGGTGAGAAACAGGGAGACTTGGGCAGCCGCTTCTGTCCGGAGAGCAAGAGATAAAGCTCCTTAGTGCGGGATGAAAGGTCGCTTGTTGAGAACAATGGCTGCGTTTTTCCCACCACGAACATCTACATTTTGTCCCCTGAAGTCTTATCACCTTAATGTTTAGCGCCACGTTTAATAATACTTCTACATCCCCCCAGGTCTTTGGGAGGGGGAATGAGTGTGGAAAGAAGAGTCGATAACGCAGTGGTTAGTGGTAGAGTTCTCGCAGGCAGTGTGTGTTGGTATTTACTTCAGCAACAGAAGCCTGTGTTTTGATGTCTTCGGTGGTGTTGAGTCCGGGTGTTCGGGCCAGTCACCTATCGAAACGTAGGGCTGGAAAGAAATTCTGTCTTCTGTGCTGTTTATTCTGCCTACCCGAAGGTGTCATCAGGTTAAAAAGTTATCAGCAAGGGTATGCATTGTCTGTCTTGTACTTTTAAGGCTTTGGAAAGAGGTTCTGGAAATTTTCTGCTTAGTGGTCAATGCCTTGCATTAGAAGGTTTTTTTTCGTTTTGTTTTTCCCCTGATCTCTTTAGAAAGTAGGTGTCTATTTGATACAGACTCTGAAGATAACCATTGCTGTCCTTTTTAACAGTGTTGGTGCATTCAAACGTTATTGTGTTCCCTGCTTTTCTACCTTTTGCCTTTTCAACTTTTTTTATTACTACCTTTTTCTCTGAGTCTTTGCTGCCCCTCTAACTTCCCTTCCCCCCCCCAGAAAAAAAAAAACAAACCCAACCAAAAAAACCCCACCAAAACCCAACCAAACAAAAAAAACAAAAAGCTGATTTTTGGTCTTTCTAGTAGATGAAAATCAACTGGTGCCCAAAACTGGAATTTGATTTTCTAGCACCACTTCAGACCAAACAGAAAAAAATACCTACTGCATCTCTGTGGAAAACTTTGATGGTAACATGTTCCAGAAGGAGTTGCATGTTGTTGTTTTTTAAACAGTGCATCACACTGTTAATTCATTTCGTTTGAGGTTTGTCATAACCCCAGATGGCTTTCTGTAGGATTGTTGCCAGCTCCTCATTCCATATTTGTCCTTCAATTTTTGATTTGTCTTCTCTTCCTCTGTGTTTTCTCTTAATAAATAATTCATTTGATTTATTGAGGAACAGCTATTCTAATTTTTGCCTCTCTGGTTGTTGCAGCTGTTCCCAGTTAGGTGCTACCTACAAACTTTTAAAGTCTGTCCTGTATTTTTAAGTCCTTGTGGAGGCCAAATCTAGCCTCTGGCCAAACTGTTGGTTGTTGGCATGTTATTCCTGATCCGATTGGTAAATAAGTAATAGTTCAGTGGTTTTATTAGGGTAGGGAAGACTGGTTGGCTTAAGGAAGTGGCACTTGAGTACACAGAACTTAAATCTTAGCTGGAGCTGTGGTGGTAAAAGGCTGTTGTGTTGAGTGATTGGTTCTGTCTTGATCTCGTCAGTGATACCTGAAGCACTGATGCTAATTAGCTTGTATGTATACACAGTCCTGTAGAGAAATGAAGTTCTGATGGCTTTCTTCTTCCCTGCACAACTATATGGTTTCATCAGTGGCAGCGTGGGAGCTGGGGAGTTACAAGTACATCCAGCTTGTCCTTGGTTATGAGAATGTCTGCTTAAGAGTGGGTGACGGAGGAGCATGCAAAAGGATAGTGTCTGGGTGACAAGCTGAGAAAGTTGAAATTCCTGGTTACAAAGCTTCAGTGTAACCCAGTGAGAGCACCCACCAGAGTGAGATACATCAGTGCAATGCAGACAGACTTGCCAAGAAAAGTAACAAGATGTTAATTATATGAACAACCCCAGCCAAGCTGGAAGTCTCGAAGACTTTTAAATCCTTACACGGGTCATGAAAGCTAAGAGCCAGAGAGAGGGCAGCTCTTTTGTAACCACAGCATCAATTCACTCTTTATGCTTTCTCCATTCTTAGGCTTCAGCTTGGCACAGAAGCCGTTCGGAGCAACTTATGTCTGGAGCAGCATTATCAATGCACTTCAAACTCAAGTGGAGGTGAAAAAGCGTCGCCAGCACCTGAAGTGCCATCATGACTGTTTTATTGGTTCAGATGCAGTGGACGTTGTCTTTGCCCATCTCCTGCAGAACAAGTATTTTGGGGATGTTGATATTTCGCGTGCTAAAATAGTGCGTGTGTGTCAAGCACTGATGGACTACAAAGTGTTTGAGGCGGTTTCAACCAGGGTCTTTGGAAAAGACAAGCGCTCTGTGTTTGAGGACAGTAGTAGTAGCCTCTACAGATTCACAAATGCCTCAAACCAAGCAGAACTGGATAAATATTACCAGCAGTGTACACCACAAAGGTTAGTACCAGGACCATGAAGATAACACAGTTTCTTACAACAGGAAAATGTTGTATGTTCTGGGAAAGAGAAGGGAAAACTATTGTACGATTACAAGTCCTGGGGAGTGTGGGAAAGCAGACACCAGACAGATATTTGTGGGTGGGAGATAGGTAGGATTCAGCAGTTTGAGGCAAGTAGATCAATCAGCCTGCATAGTTACTTGTTTTCTGTGTCTGTTATCACATCGGCTTGAGGGAAGAAGGCAAAAGGGTAGAAATTAAGTGCATTACAGATACTGATCTGCCGTCCTTTAAACCAGTACAGCTGACTGCAATTCAGCTGCATCAAATGGGCTAAAGCAATGGAACAGCCTAAACTGGTGTGACCGAACTGCACATCACATAACCAGAGGCAAGTGCAGTGATGAGGTTTTGTTTCCCTGTCCGTTCAGGAGAGGACCAAGAAAACCCTGGCACTAACCAGACCAGCACAAAAGGGAGCATGCTGCCATGTGGATGACTCTGTGCCAAAGAACTGCTCTTGAACAGTGTTTGTCAGATGCTCATCTCTGAGCATATCCAAATGTACTCTTACAAGAAACTACACTCATGTGGACATTGCAGTAGTTTTAGCAGTGTGTGCTTCTGGAAACTGCAGATAATACTGATTTAAAAGGAAAACACTTTGTGTGATTGGTGTGTTCGTGGGAGAAGCAAATGTGAACTTCAGTGCGTCAACCCAACTGACTGGAAAATTCTAGAAGCAGAGGCTTTAGCTCAGCTAAATTAGAATTTTCTCATCAGCTGGGCTGATGGTTCCTCAGTCTCACTTCTCCAACTTCTTGCTTCCTTCTGCCCTCAACTATTGGAAGTTAAAGGAATACAGTTAGAGGAAAAGTAATTTTGTGCCTGGAACTGTTTTGCTATCTACTTGACAACATATGAAAGCAGTTCTGAGGAAAAGTACCTCTCACACTGGGGTGGGTGACAGGTTCCTGAGGCCTTCCATTAGCTGGTGACATCATGAAGCTGCATAACTTTAGAAAAGGTGTTGCTAGGGAGTGACCACTCTCTGGGTTTTTCATGAACAGCTCCTAGTTTTTGTCCTTGCTTTGCCATTGTGAATAACGTCATAAAACTGGAGGTTTCGAGAGGAA